>JAKSZT010020074.1:5035963-5052973 GCA_026826555.1 Tolypeutes matacus | reverse complement strand
GTGCATTGTGCATGTGTGGGTGTGAGTGTGTGTTTAGGTAGTTGGTGAGCATACGCCTGGCATTGCGTGTGGGTGTGTGTGTTTGGGCAGGTGGTGAGCATACACCTGGCATTGTGCATGTTTGTTGTGTGCTGTGGGTATGTGGGCATAGCGTGTGCACGAAGGTGGGCATGTGTGATTAGGTGGAGGATGTGAGGGCGTCTGCATATGTGGCACATGTGCGGGGTGTAGACGGTCCATGTATTGGCTTGGTGGTATTGTGTGCACGTAGTGTGTGTGTGAGTGTGTGTGTGTGTGTGTGCAAGGTACATGTGCTCATATTATTGTGTGTGTGCATGGGTGTGTGTGTGCACACTTCCCTGTAGCCCCCTCAGCATTTCTTCCACTTCCATCCTGACCAATGTTTGATCATAAGCCCCCTCCCCCAGAGCCAGTCCTGGCCTAACTCTCGGCTGAGACCCTGAGGGGAGCCCAGTCCTGCGGCCCCCAGGCAGATTCGTCCTCAGCTGAGTAGCATTTCCTGCTTCCTCATGCACAGAGGGGCCTTTCTGCACACAGAGGGGCCTTCCTAGCCCTCTGTGCAGCAGTGCCTCGAGAGGGCCCCACCTCGCACTAAGGACTTGGAGCACAAGGGGCTCTGGGAGCAGAGCCCGGCGCTGTGGCCTGGAGAGAGGGAGGGGCCACTCTCCTTGGCTGCCCCCTGAGGAGTGAACCCCAGGGGCCGTGGGTCGGGGCTCGGAGAGGAAGGGCAGTGGGAGAACACCTGCCCTGCTGTCGCTACTCAGGGAAAGCAAACAAAAGCCCGTGATTTTCATGTACATGAGGCTGGCTTTGTTGCAATATCTTGTCAAATAAATTGCGTCTTTAACGTGCAGGGCTTCCACCCCCACCTCCAAGCTCTCACTCTCAAGGAGGCACGGCATCAAAAGATTGCACACTCCCAATTTCACGAACCAATAAGCACGGCTTTGGCATTTGCCCCTTGGAAAGGGTGACAAGAGTTATCAGAAGGATGCTCTCTATTGCCGGACTTTATCTGATGGAAGTGGAAACTGGGGATGCCCAAATGAAGACCAGCTGCCAACTGAGGGAGCAGGGCTGGAGACTCCAAGATTTTGTTAGGAAGATTGGGCAAGGGGTAACACTGCTGCCCTTGCAGCCTTCTTTTAGGGGCTGCCTGGATGAGCAGGATGTGGCATTTCGGGGACTGGCCCCAACACTCAGGTTGGCGCCATGTGGCCTGGGGCATAGGTCATCTTGGGAAGACAGGCAGGCAATTTGTCTGACCCAAGCTGGAAGGCTGGGTGGATCAGAGACCCTCTCCTACGCCCAAGGGAGAAGCCTGGACTCTGCCACTCGTGGGAGCCAGCTGAGCTCTCGGGGGCAGCTGAAGGTAGATGGGACGTGGGTTTCTCCCGCCGAGACCTCAGAGTTGCACTTGCATCTTCCTTTGAAGGCTGTTCAGCTCTTTGACTTCACGAGTTTCCCTAATACCTTTCCAGCAAATTACTTTTTGTTTGTAAGCGAGAAAGGTTTGATTTCTGTTCCTTGGAACTAACGAAGTCAAATTAATATTTCTACTGGGATGTGGCTTACAAACAACCAAACTAATAATAGTTTCAGTGTAGTGCTGAAAAAGAGCCTTAAATCCTCATGGAGAAGGGCCT
Organism: Tolypeutes matacus; assembly: GCA_026826555.1. Classification (NCBI taxonomy): domain Eukaryota; kingdom Metazoa; phylum Chordata; class Mammalia; order Cingulata; family Chlamyphoridae; genus Tolypeutes; species Tolypeutes matacus. Next base: position 5,051,306 of record JAKSZT010020074.1, on the reverse strand, counting down.
CAAATTTTCAGTCTTTATATTTCCTTCCTCATCCTCTTTTTGCTTCCCCCAGACTCTAAAAATGTGTCAAAGGTCTTGAGAACTTACCACCCCCTACCCAGGGACTTGACCATTTGGAGTTTCACCCCAAAGTAAAATTGGAGTTGGGGGCCCCTGGCAGGATATATAATGGGAACTAGACAGGAGGGTTGCAGAAACTCCTAGCTCCAGCAGGAGTTCCAGAAGGCTCCCTGCACCCCTGATGCACATCCCTCCCTGTGGACAGCTGCCCAGCCCAGGCAGCGGAGTCCCAGCAAGTCCCTGCAGCGCTGCACCGCAGAGTCTCTGCTGCCACCCGGGGCACACTGGCTCTGCTCTCTGAGTCCAGATGCCCGGTGGCCTTGCCTGGGTGCTCCATCTCAGCCCTGGGCTGGAGGCTTCTCGCACATGACATTCCCGTATAGTTTAGGGTTCTCTTCATTTCTTACTAGGCCATCCTTCCTTTCATTGACCCCTGTATTAGTCAGACAAAGGGGTGCTGGTGCAAAGTACAAGAACTCTGTTGTCTTTTATAAAGGGTATTTATTTGGGGTAGAAGCTTACAGTTACCAGGCCATAAAGCGTAAGTTACTTCCCTCACCAAAGTCTGTTGCCACATGTTGGAGCAAGATGGCTGCTGGTCTCTGCAAGCGTTCAGCCTTTCTCTTCCTCTAAGGCTCCGTGGTCCCAGCTTCTGATCTCAGCTGCAGGCTGGGATAAGGCTCATCTCTCTCCCCAGGGCTGGTTTCAGTCTAGGCTCAGCTGCAGCTGTAGGTTATCAGGCTCATCTCTCTTCCCAGGGCCTTTCTCTATGCAGCTATCATTCTTCCTCTGTGTTCTTTTTCTCTGTGTGAGTCTCTGCCCACCAAGGGGGTGGGGACTCAACATCCTACTGACGTGGCCGAATCAAAGCCCTAATCTTAATTTAATCCAATAAATGTGAAACCTCTGAATTTACTACAGTCAAATGGTATCACACCTAGAAGAACAAACCAGTTTACAAACATAATATTTCTTTTTGGAATTCATCAATAATATCAAACTGCCACAATCCCCCATCATAGTTCATGATTCTTCATTGAACTTCCATTTAAAGTCCCCGTGTAGTTTCTATCTTGTGGGTGGACCCCGACTGCCTGGTATCATCACTATGACCATTTTAGAGCAGAAGAAAGAGGCTCAAATTGGGCAGTCAGAAACCTTGACCACGCCGCTGCTTCTGCACACACACGACAAAGAAAACCAGGTGTGCCTCCCCGCAGCCTGGGAGTCACAGGACGAGATCCCCGGGATCCCTGCAGCCTGTCATAGTCTGACTGGGCGTCTGCAAGTCAAAGCCTTCAGAAGCAGCCCCTTGTGCATCAGGCCTCCTCAGCGGCTCCGAGGCCTCGGCCACTTCGCAGACCAATTGCCACTCGTCTGCAACGAGACATGCATAAACCTCAGGAGTGAGCACTTAGAGAATCTGAAATAGCTGCAATATCAAGCTTCATTTTTATTATATTTTTAAAAGTGTAAGGATCACCAAATTTAATAAAGCAACTATTTCCCTTACCATAGATAGTTTTCTAAACTTTAGACTCAAGATTAAGAACGAATAGCCTCTGCAGTTGTTGCTGCTTTTTGAATTCTATGTTGACACCCTTTTACGAGGGTAGGGACAAAAGGAGGTTATAGATGTGTAATTATTGCAGAATATAAAAGGTTCAGTGAAAGCACATGCTAGAATGATATCTTCACACAGTGAATAAAAATATACAGATCAACAGAGGTTTTAAAGAAACTCTTTTGGACTTCACAATATTTTACTCACATCACTACAAATACCAGTGTATTCTCTGCCATCTCTGCCAATAATCAATTAGGGAAATTTCAAGGAAGCAACCTAGATAAAAAGTAAATAGATGTATTTAGCCATCCTAAATTATTTTTGATTCAACAAGTGGTATTAGTATACAAATATATTTTAAAATACGACAACATGGATATTATATGTGTCTTTAGTTCTTAGCACATTTCTTTTTTAATTTCCTCTTCAGTTTGGGTTTAAATACATTAACCAGGTGTCACACAGTAATGAATGCCGACACTGCACACAGCTCTGAGCTCGTCTTCCTGAGAGATGCAGAGTAACGTGAGAGACCCTTACATAATGCATTATCTGACCCACTCTCAGAACTGTGAGCCATCCACAGACACAGTGGAATTCAGTGGTGAACAAAGATTTAAAAGGTATGGCATTCGTTTCAAATATTCTAGAAACCAGAAATGCGGGGGCTAAGAAGGCTGAGGTGATCAGGTCATGGAAAAGGAGGATCTGAGCTGGTCCCTGAGCACCTGCTGCGGCTAAGGTGACCTGACTTGAAACACAGCAGAAGCATGAAGCCATCGACGTGTAGAAGTGCTGTGAGAACGGATGCTGGATGTCTGCCTGCTCACTGCCCACAGCACAAGCATCCTAAAAGAAGGGCTTCGCCTCTTGTTATGGCTGAACCGTGCCCCTGAGAAGGATATGTCAAGTCCCCAGCCCCACACCCTCCCGTGCCTCAGAATGAGACCTTGTTTGGCCATCAGTAGGGGGTCTGCAGATGGAGTTAGCTGAGTTAAAACGTGGTCATCCTGCAGTGGGGTGGGCCCTAAATCCAATATGGCCGAGTCCTTAATGGAGAGGAGACTTGGACACGGAGAGACACAAAGGAAGAGGCCACGGGACGCCGGCGAGGCAGACGTGGAAGACGCGTCTTCAAACCAAGGAATGCCAAGGATAGCCCACCAACCCCGAAATTAGAAGAGGCAGGAAGCCCCCGAGGGCCTGCAGAGCGAGTGCGGCCCTGCCCACACTTGACTTCAGCAAAGCAAGACCATGGACTTCGGTGTTCCAAGCCGCCATGTTGGTGGGACTTTGTTCCAGGGGCCCAGGAAACCGAGACGCCGCTGAAAGGACACGTGCCCCAGATTGTTTTCTCCTGAGAACAGAGAACTGGCTTGCAGCTTCAGCCAGGTGACTTTCTCTTTGGCGGATTGTGCTTGACGTTATCACAGAGGAGGGAAGGGTACACTTCCTTGGAGAAGCCGAGGCTGCACGTTTACACTCCACGGCTCCTCTGACCATGTCAGGGTTAACAGACTCCCTGGCAGCAGAAATGCCCCACCCGTTGAGCGGCTGTTCACTCTTAAATTTCTTTTTAAACATATTTAAAAGAGGGAAAACCAGTTAAACCCAACCCACACTTCCCTGTCTTCTTAAGCAAAGGGTACAGTGTTAGTTTTATGAGGAGAGAGAATCAAGGGACGCCGGAGTTTGAGCCTGCCACTCAGCGGAATGGGTGAGCATTTTATGTTTGCTCTCTATTATCTTTTGCCTCTTTTCTTGCTGGCAGGCTCTATTTTTTCTTAAATCACAATTGGTGCTTTAGCTTTTGCAACTGTAATTTCTTGACCTTCTGCTGATATAAACTAAAATGACAAGTGATGGGAGACATTTTTGTCCAGAGTGAGTGTAGATACGTTCGGCGTGAAAATGGGAATTATGAGTTACTCTTAATAAACTTTATGGACACATATTGACAATCTTGACATTGTATTTTTAAAAAGCATAGTTAATTTTTTCTCACCAATTATAAAAATAATTTATTTTCATCATAGAAAGCTGAAAAATAAAACAAGAGAGTTAAATCACCCCAAAGCCATTTCCTAGATCTAGTTTGGTTCCTATATCCCACAGAGGTTGTCAGCCCAGTGGCCTCGAGGACGCGTAGCCACGTCCCCGTGACAGCTGCCCGGAGGCAGCCCTTGGGACAAGCTCCGGGAAGATGTGCCTCAACTCCTCCCACACTCTGCAATTTGACGTTTTCCCCCTAAATTCAGCCCAACTCCACAGCTTCTCAGAATCCTAGTTTCTAAGGACAACTCTAAGGTAGGTAAGGTCAGCCTCTCAGTTGGCTGTTTGAACCCTAATTTGCTGTCCTTCAAAATCTGGTGCTTTTCAAAAGCACAAAATCACCCTCATTTTAAGACAAATGCATTGATTCTAGGTAAGGAAGTGGTGCTACTTTCAGTTCTATGGAAAGAGCTGGATTGTAGCCACTTCTTGATCAGAGGTTCCTGCAGAAATAAAATCGTTAAGAAAAGCCTTGTGCAGCCTTGGTTAGATTTAAGAGGAAACGTAGCCGCCGATGGTATCTGGCAAGCCTGGGAAGGAGCATCCCGCCGGCACAGGTCTGCTGAGTGGCTGCGGTGGGAAGATGAAAGTAAAGGCTGAGAAAATAGCATGGCAGAGTCCTTGAAAACAGGCTCTCAGGGAACAAAGACCGCTGATCAGAGGTGATCCTGGGGCGTCACAGGCCTCTTAATTTTACCTCTGCAGGGCCTGAGCGCTTCCGGAGGTCTTTAACCATTAGCTACACGTTTCTGTGTAAACTCACAGGAATATGCCCTTCCACCACAAAGCGTGCAGAGGTCACAGAGCGCATAGCAATTTTTGGCTCCTGAGATGAAACACGTTCCCGTACTTTGTAAAGGAACATCCCACGCCTTGTCCTTGGTAAGCTTCTTGCTTGGACATGGTTCACGGCTGCTGTTAATCAGGAAAACTCTCCCTAAAGATGCATGAAGGAAAACGTGCCTGGAAACTCTGTCCCAAGTGCAAACTGGAGCCCGTTTTATTCCACAAGCCCAAATGCTGGTGTGCAAATGAAGCTTCAGTGGTCTACGGCAACCTGCGGGAAACACAGCAACTGTCCATCCACTCAGGCAACAATTATTGAGCACCTGCTGTGTGCAGGTGCAAGCCGGCAGCTCTCTTTCCAGGTGCTGAGTGTTTTTTAACTTTGCAGACCAATTTATTCTGGTATTATGTTCCTCCTCCTAATGGCATTATTTTTCATGAAAATATGGTGATACTAAATGGACGTTAGCTCTTTTTAACATCCTAAGTTGGCAAAAGAACATGTTGGCAGGCCTGGCTGGGCCAGCCCCAGAGCTGTCCTGCCGTTTTCCTGCTCCGTGAAATCCAGAGAGGCTGCAACCACTGGCCTGGAGCACTGCCCCTCCGGGCTCTGTTTTCTCAGCTCTGTGTCTTCAGCACCAACACCAGTGGCCCCCATTTCTGTTTATTGAATAAATGATACTGGAATGGATGGTTGGGTGAATGAATGAATGAGTGAACGAATGAATCCATCTCTCTGAGCCAGACAATCCACTGATTAGACATATCCAACGGGAGCTATGAATACAATTACTTATTTTTTTCATTAATAAGGAGACCTTGACTGTGCCATTTAACTAATCCGTGTTCATCTCTGGAGCTTTCTGAGCGCTGGAGTTAGTACAACTGAGTTAGTAGCTGGAATTAGACAAGGTAAAAGTGCCTGGAAAGAAACTTTTAGGAGTAATATTTCCATCATAAGTGTTGAACTGCCTTCCTCTGTATTTTAATTTTTTGAATTTGAAATAAAGTTATTGAAAAATAACCTTGGCATTAAGTCTGACTAAACTGGGGAACCAAAATGTGCCTGGTGGCCCACCATGCCTGGTGGCGGTGATGGTGATGTCAGCAGCACAGTCTCTGGGGGTGACCTCATCAGTTGAGTAGCATACGCAGTCGCCGCTCTCAGCATTCTCTCTGTGCTAATTCACGAGTCCCCACAATAAAGCTCTGAAGAAAATGGTTGTGTGGCCCCGTTTTACAGAGACGAACCTGAGTCACAGAGAAGGTTCCAGACTCTGCTCTCTGTGACCGGCTGTCTGCTATAATCAAGCTGTAATCACAGTTACAGTGCTTTCCTGAGTTCCTGAGCCCCTCCAGTGACTATGGTGCCTGAGTGTCGTCGAGGGAACTCCTGAGTTTGTAGCCAGTTGGTCCTGGGAACTCCGGGCCCTCTGACTGGTCTCTGCAATGAGGTCAGTCTTGTGGGGACAGTGCCTCTCAACTTAGGCTGCAAGCTGGGAGCGCCGATGAAGGAGAGGTTGGATTCTCTAGGAGAAGCTGGCTGGCTAAAGGCAAGGCAGACTTCTTTTGCTGACATTTGAAATCCTCAGTTCTGGCTTTTGGACCTCCATTGGGTAAGGCTGCTCTTCTCATGCTTAGGGCAATCTCCTTTGTTGGCTGTAGATGCGATCGACTAACTGTAGATGTAAGTCCAGCTAAGGAATACCCTCACAGTAACAAATAGGCCAGAGCTTTCTCAGCCAAACAATTGGACACCATGACCCAGTCAAGTGGACACGTGAACTCAACCACCACCGTGTCTTCCGCGTGACGCCTGTTTAGTACATTGTGTGTGCTCTGTCATTTACACCTCAGAACAACCTTCTGGGATGGGTATTTTTTAGCAGGTGAAGGATAAAGGCAGGTTAAGTAATTTGCCCGATTCCTCATTGTTTTTTAGTAGGATGACCATATCATCTACCTTCTAAACCAGACCCTTTTAAGAATGCAAAGGGTGGGCTTAATAACTGCCTGGCATAGCAGGTGTGAACTGGGGAGGCCCTGGGAAAACTGGGATGTACTTTCCCTTGACCTAAGGCGGGTGGAGCCCAGCTCTTGCACGCTGAACTCCACAGCACATCTGCTCTTTCAGTCTCGTTGGAATTATCAACATCGTATGGAAAGTGTCATTTAGTCCACTCTAGAATACTGCTTTAAGTAAGGCTTTAATAATTGCAAGTAATAGGTTTGCAAAATTTAAACCGATCCCAGGAGACGTTCGGTAAAAGTCACGGGTGTTTAATCCACACAAATGAAACAAACTGGGCTCTAATTGCAGGTAATTTAGTTTTATAGTGAAAACCAAGGAGAATATAGACTTAATTGGTTCTGTTTTAGGTGTGGTAGAAGGAAGCGGATGCAGGATTCCATGCTGTGGCCAGCGATTGGTGAGAACGAAAGGACTCTGCCCCAAATGTATGAGCCTGTGCCAGTGCGAATGTGTGAGTGTTTGTGTGTGCACATATCTGAACATGTGTGTGTGCACATGCATGCACGCTGTGTACTTGTGTGAGTGTATGGGTGTGTGTGGATGTGTGTGTGGGTAGGTGTGGTAGACCATATAACTTATCATCCAAACCGGCTCACTTTTGCTCACCGTTCCATCAGGACAGCAGGGTTGGACTGGGAGTGCCTGGGGCAAACCTGGCTATGAGGCCACGCCTTTCACCTGCCAGGACGGGCTCTGGACAGGGGTGCCCAGTGTTCACTCTCACTGGTCCTCCTGGGTCCATATGTACAAGAATGTTGCCGTTAATGGCAGTTTTCCCAGAAGATGCAATATTTCTTTCCCCAAATTAGCATACTGCCCAGAAACCACTCAAATCTCCATAATTGTATGGAAATCTTTGGAAGGTCGAGCAACCGTAACTCCTACAAATGTGGTTGGGTGCAGATACTGGGGATGTTTGATTTATAAACTGTAATACTTGGTCACTTGTATTCTTTATAACATGCACTATAACAATGTTACTTTAAACAACTCATCATCCAGGAATACTGATGGATAAATTCTTTGGAAATAAGTGACCAAATAATGAGGGAAATGAGCAGTTGTTGGACTAAACTAGTAGGACTGTTTAGCCCCAAAGTTAATCCAAACAATCTGCAAACAAAGCCCGAATCAGTACCTGCTTTCTGAGTCAGCTCTTCAGAAAGTGCACTTTCACCCAGAAGCCATTCAGCCAAACGTGGTCGGGACCCGCAGGGCAAGTCAACTCGTTTCGATACTGATGCAACTGCGTAAACGGGCATCCTTTGCACACGATACTCGACACCCAGCTCACTTGGCTTATGGCAGCCTGGAAGCTGGAATAGAAACCCCTGCCCAGAAAGCAGTCTTAGCCACAGCTGCTCTGGCGCGATCGTCCCATGACCAGGAGCGAGGGGGCCGGGGGCTGCACCCGCCGCAATCCACATGGCCTCACGGGTACCCGGGAGCTTCCTGACACCACTGGCACAAGAGGATGCTGCTCCGTGCACTTGCTGCTGTTTTCCCCCATGCACCCAAAGATCAGGTGCCAATAAAGTTGGCTCACAAAAGAGCCATGTCCTCCCTGCCGTGGGAATAGACGTCTAAGCTCATTGCTGTGGGGATCGTAACAACAGCTGGTTGTGAGGACATTTCCTCCATCGACCGCAACTGGAACGCGAGGCCGTGGCTGGTGGTCTCGAAGGGGATGGGGGACTCACCCAGAGAACAGCCACTTGCCAGTGGTGGGAGTCCCAGGAGCGCAGGGGACAGAGCGCGGTTGTGTTCTTCAGTGGTGGAGATGCTTCTTGGTATGTGTTCCACTTACCTCTGCCGTGAGACAAGCCATCGCTGAGCTAGTTCCATAAAGCAGCAGCTGCTTCATGATGCTCACAGGTCGTGGTCAGGACGCGGGAGAGTGCAGCCAGGGCAAACTTCCTTGGCCTCAGCCAGGAAGGCTTGAGTGGATGAGAGGTGGGATGGCTGGGGCTGGACAGCCGGCCATCTCCATGTCCACGACTAGTGCTGGACAGCGGTCTCCTCCACGTCCATGGCAGGTGCTGGACAGCCGACCTCCTCCACGCTCACGGCAGGTGCTGGACAGCCGACCTCCTCCACGTCCACGGCAGGTGCTGGACAGTGGCCTCCTCCACGTCCACGGCAGGTGCTGGACAGCGGCCTCCTCCACGTCCACGGCAGGTGCTGGACAGCCGATCTTCTCCACGTCCACGGCAGGTGCTGGACAGCCGATCTTCTCCACGTCCACGGCAGGTGCTGGACAGCGGCCTCCTCCACGTCCACGGCAGGTGCTGGACAGCCGATCTCCTCCACGCCACGGCAGGTGCTGGACAGTGGCCTCCTCCACGCTCACGGCTGGGCTGGCTCAACTTGGACCTTCATACAGAGCACCTACAAGACTTCCTCCTTGTGGCTGGAGCTTCTCCCAGCACAGACTCTGGTCTCTAAAGGAAGAATCCTAGGAAAAGCGAGCTCAGGGCCAGGTGACACGGAAACCACCACCTGCCCTGACGCTGTTGGGCAGAGATGTTTCCACCCAAAGCAGATGCACAGCGAAGGCATGTAGACACCACACCCTGGTAGGAGGGACGTCAGACACTGTCGGGGCCATGACTTAAACTGCCATGCCCAGTGTGGGCAAAAGGGTTCCTTTTTTGCTCCATCTTTTTGGTCAGGAGTGCATTTTGGGCAACCCATGAAAACCACAACAGTAACAACTAGTAAAATAAGCTTTATTTTAAAAATATCAAACAGGCCAATAGATGGTTTGTGGAATAAAAAGAATCTTGTTGCCAGCAGTTTTGTCATCTTAAAGGTGGTAGTGGGACTGAAGCAGGAGAGTGCAGAAAATCTTGAGAGCACATTGCCAGGTCAAGACGGGGACCGAGGGAGGCCACGGGTTACGAGCCCTCGTCTGGCCAGTGGTTTGCCCACGTTCTCCCATGTAGGACATGCCACAAGCCGTCATCTGACAGTTTGCCCACGTTCTCCCATGTGGTGTGTGCCACGGGCCATCTGATGGTTTGCCCACGTTCTCCCATGTGGTGTGTGCCACAGGCCATCTGATGGTTTGCCCACGTTCTCCCACGCAGTATGCACCATGGGGCACCATCTGAGGGTTTGTCCACAGATCGTGGCGCCCAGGCTGCTGCGAGGCCGCTCCTCCTCCAGAGCTGGACGCGAGCTCCACAGCTCTGAACAGCCCCTCCTTCACCCTGGCAGTCAGCGTCATTGGTCTCTGTTCCTCTCGACTGGATTTTGGTTATATAGGTTCTGTCAAGACAAATACTAAATGGCTCCAGGAGCTTAGAGTGAGAGAGCAATCATCTCAGCCTTCGGTCCTGGTGTCTGGCCCTACGTTTGACCATCTTGTTTGCTTCATGCTCCGTGTGGCCGGTGCTGGTGCTGGTGGTGGCCTCTGAGCAGTGCTTTATGTGGTGAAGGGACTGGGCCGGTCCACGTGGTGCTGGCCCTCCAGATGCTACTCCAGGTGGTGGACAGCTCCTCCCTCTCCCTCCCGCTCTCTCCCTCCTCTGCCAGGTGAACACCCTACTCCTCTTGGTGTGTAGGACACCTGCTGGAGAAGTCTGTACGACCATGTATGTTCAAGAGCTAAAGGCTCATGATTTCCAAATTCAGGTCTGCCCTTTGCTGTCTGTTTTACTTTGTGCAACTGTCAACCAGTTTCCCTACGAGAGAAAAGAGGGAAAAAATATCTATTTTATATGTTGTTGTAAAGTTTAAGTGAAATTATGCAAATAAAGTGCTTAGCATATTATAAATATTCAATAAAGTCCCAGCTGAAGTTGATGATTTTAACTTTCCCCTCTTCCATTCTGCATAATCACGATTTTGAAACTATTTCTCTCCTAATGCTTTACCTTTTCCATGCTGACTCTCAGCTTCTGAATTTACAGAGAAAACCTTCCTCCTAGGGACATTCCCAGAGCTCTGGCATTGCCTCACAGTCTTAGAGTCCCAGGTAGCAGGACGCACCCCCAGACCTCTCCGTTTCCTCTGCCCACCACTCCCCCCACACACACAACATACAAACAACATGGAGCATGACAATGGGGAACAGGAGTTGGCTTGGCATTTTAAAGCCAACCCCCCGAGGCCCCCACCAAGAGCTGTGACCTCCCTGCCAAGCATTCCTTGTAAAGGGGTGATTTATGCCAAAGATGGTTTTCCAGTGATTCACTCCACCAAGAACAGGAGCTGCTCCCAGCTCCTGCACAGCCTGCAAGAGGTCAGAGTCCACGCTTACCAGCCACAAGGGAGGGAAAGCAAGTCCCCTCCTAATTTCCCACCATCACAATGTTTCAAAGCACCTGAGCTGTGGACTGTGGTGAATCGGAGCCCCCTTGTACTGGCTCACAAGAGCTGGTTATTAACTTTTCAGGAATTCTGTGAACCATTCAACAGAGCCATTATTGAAAATTAAATTGTATAAACTTGCAAGTAAATAAGTTACATTAAAAGCAAAGATGAGGCCCACACTCGCCACAGCTCAACCTCCTGCGCCCTTGAGCGTATCTGCCTCCGGCACGTCTGTGTGGTGGAAGTGACACCTCAACAGTGGGCATCTGTGCTTCTCCCCCACTCCACCATCAACGGCATCGTCTCGGCAACTTCATATCAGCCATGGGGCTACAGAGCACAGCTTGATTTATTCTTTTGTTGCTTGTCTAGACATGAGAAAGTGATGCAGAAAATGCTAACAAAGCAGATAAACGTGCAAGGGTGTTGAGTCTGTAGACATTACATTGTGAACAGCACAAAAGATTGAGGAAAGCTTCTCCCAGTACTTGACAACTGTTATCCGTTTCGGCGAAGAAGCTGCTCAGGTCGCTGATGAGCTAATGAAGTTCTGACATATCTCTTCATTGTTTTACTTTCATTTTGGTCTTACTCAGCACCATACATAGAAATACCCACCACCATTCCTGACATAAAGACGCTCATTCACCAACTGCAACCACGGGTTGGCTCCAGACACAAGAGCTCAGCAAAAGTCAGCTAGAGCGTCCGGTGAGGACCAGTTGGCGAAACGGAATTTATGATAAGAATATTTTGTCTATTATTATTATTTGTAAACTGCGAGCTACACATCCTTTGTATCAGTAAAATGCGTAATAAGCGTACGTACATAAACACATGCATACATCAGCTTCCAGAGAGCCCGATGTCAAACGTGTCCTGGCAAATCACTGGCTGTGGCTTTCCCTCTAAGCTGCTTGGAGAAGGATCGGCGCCTAGGGAGTCAGAGCGCGTTGCAAATGCCAGGTGTGGAGGTTCCAGAGTCCCTGCAGGGTTGAGCTCGGCTGTCAGCAGGGCAGTGATGTTTTGAGGCTGAGCTGAGACCCGACGGGGCAGAGTGCTTGTGGGGTTACGGCAGAGCCCCCGGCTTGTGGCGCCAGCTCCACGGAGCTGCTGGGTTGTCAGAGCAGCATTCCCAGAAGGCAGCCAAGGCAGAAGGAGAAGGCCTTGGATCTGCTCCTGTCCCGCCTCGTCTCCCAGCACCTCCGTGGCCGCGAGGAGGCACAGCCCTGCTGGGTGGGCACGTCCGCTCCCCACAACCCTGGCCAGTGTGTTTGATGCCCCGGGGACGCAGAGGACAGCTCAGAATGGTTCAGCCATCAGAGCGCATGACACAGAAAAGCTAAACGCAGAGAGTAGAAAAGAGACAGCTTAGAAGGATGCGATTACTGCCTACAAATTCTTTCAAGTAACAATGAAAATGTCAAAGAGAAGCTTTGACAGTATGGGTTAGTGGGAGGAAATAGAGATAATATTTAATGCAAAGGATGTACAGCTTTGCCTTTGATTATAGAAAATACGTAACAAAAAAGTCATTGCATAGTTTTTTCTTCTAAGGCAAATAATTTAAAGTTCTATTTTAATAGACACTAAATAATGGACTAAATGATTAGCTTAACCATGGGAAAAGGACAATAAGAAACTTTCAAAATGAGTAATGCATTTACATGAGAATGTTTATTATGAGACTATGCCAGTAGATGGTATAAATTTACACTTTATACACATAAAACTATAACTTTATTTCACAAGCTCACTGGGTCTGTGATCATATTTTTCCTAAGGATATTGCTTGCACAACAAGAATAGAACCTTGCATTTTTTCTGCTGTGTATTTCTCATGATGACAAGTTCATTGTGTATGATTTCCCTGAGTCCCTTAACTGGAGACAGGGATTGATTTCACTGTGATGGTTTGAGTTGCAGAATGTTCTATTTTATAATATACTGTGATAGGAACATCTTCTTTAACAGCATGTGCATTTCACCTTCTCAGAGGCTGAGCTCCGTCAGGGTGCCTGACAGGACAGCCAATTCTAAGCCATTGGCAAAGAGGGCCCTGGTTCTGGAAGGGAAATGTGTAAAAGCATGCGATGGTCTTTAAACAGTTTGTTACAAATAAGCCTCTTGATTATAATTTTGAGTGTAAAGGTTACCACGAAACCCTTTAGGAAAAGCAATTCAGTTTAAAGATATTTAAACCCATGTGCCAGATTAAATACAAGTGAAGGTCTTGTTTGATGCTCGAGAAACACACAAGTGAAGGCAGCGTCAGAAGGGACGGCACCTCCCAGCCCTTCCCACACCCCAACTGAAAAGACTCCCCGAGTGTGGAATGCAGTTCAGTGGGCTGGGTCCGCTCCCACAGCCTATTTTGCACACCCCAACATCAACCCAAGGTTTTAGCTGTAAGAAACGGAATTCCAAACCCCAAGACCTTACTCAACTCATCCAGCCGACGTTTCCTCCCAGCCACGTCGTTGCCTGACCTGGGAGGATGTCAGTCACCACCCAGGATCCAAGGAATCACGTGCAGGCAACGACCCAAGCTGCCAACAGCCCCTTCTCGCCCAAGGTGTTGAGAATTCCTGCTGCTGGTTGAAGTCCAAGGGAAGGCGGCGTGTGGGCACTCAGCAGGAGTGAAAAAACTTGGAAAATTGTGCAGATGTTTATTGACTAGTCAACTGACTGCCATGGTGGGGAGAGAGGAGGTACAGCACACCTTCATTTGACCTCAGGTGTGTATTTCCTTCCCTATGTCTGGGCGATTGCTTGGGCAGACCCTGTCGTTTCCCGGCCCCTTTCAGGAATTAGTGAACACTATCACCTTTCGGTATAAAAGTCTAGTCCCATCTACTGTCGCTGACTTAAAGCTTCTCCACTGCCTCTGACCTGAGGATGTGAGGGGAAGGGCTGGCCCCCTGACCCCTCCCCAGCAAACAACACTGCATGTCTCTCAGGTGGCATCACAGGGGGGCAAGGCCAGCCTCTCCCGGGGACTCTCTGGGGACCTTGCACCTCCTGGGTGCGTCCAGCACCCTGCTGAGAAAGGACTTAGGTCTGAAGCGGCAGCTAAAAGGGAAGCAGCCGCAGTCTCCTCCAGCACCTGGCTGCAGGTGCGTGCTGCTGCAGACCCTGCCCCACCAGCGCCGGCCACCCCAGCCGAGCACCCAGTCAGAGCCGCATCCCTGCCCTCGTCCCACCTGAGCCACCTGGGCATGAAGCAACTCCTCCGATGGCAGCCACATTCCTTACAGCGGCTGGTGGCACACCTGCCAAAAGGGAGAAAAGAGCCAGTTACCTTCGCCCAGAACCAGCCCTTCCTTCCTTGAACATCTGGAGCTGTGCCCAGGAAAGCTGAGGCTGCTGGCAGGGGCAGCACGCGAGGCAGTTGTCATGACAAACTTAACCAGCACTCGCGAAGGGAAGCCCACTTTCTGCAGGTGTGCATTAGACATGGGGGACAGAGAGGCACTGGCGGTGCAGTGTGGGAGGCACTTTGGAGGAAGATAAAGCGGGGAAGGGGTTGCTCTGAAGCCAGCAGTCTTGGGCTCGGCCAGAAGGGCTGAGTGAGGAGGAGGTGAGTGCCCGCCTGCCCAGACAGGCACCGCGCAGAAAACGAGCCAGAGCTCTCCTGCCAGAATCGGAGCCCCTCAAAAATGCATGGAAAGGGGTTTTTCAGAGCCTTTCTTTTTGTTAACAGAGTAATCTCCACATGAACAGAATGTTTTTAACACTCTCTAGGCAGAGCTGGCCGATGGGGATTTACCTGGTCTGAAGTGTACCAACTCGCAAGGCGACAGCTTCTGGATACATCCCTACGCAAAATTCTAGCGCGGAGGCCACCGAGCCCAGACCACGACAGGCACAGTGCTGGGGAGGAGGTGCTCAGCCGGATCACACGCCCTCCTGCAGCGGCGGTCAGGAGGGGCCCTCACCTCGCTGGCCTCGCAAATCTCCACTTCGCCAGTGGAAAAAACGGAAATTTTACCTCCTGAGCATTCTAGCTCAAGAGCTTTTGTTCACACCTGACACTGCTTTTTAAAAGAAAGAGAGAGAGCTGAGGAGCAAGTGGGGGCTGAGCAAAAGAGATCAAGAAATAGATTCAATGATTCACCATCACAAGATTCCTCAGAGCTGCAGAAGCCCCTGCAAGGCTCACGATTAGGATTCACGAGCTCAGCTGCAGGTCTCACTCCACCAGCTCATTCCTCAGAGCGTCCGTCTTCCTGAAGGGGGCTACGGCAGGGTGGCTGGACCCCGCCCCCAGGATGGGCGAGGGGGCTTGGCACGGGAGGAGAGAGGACTTGAAATTTTAAAAATGCAATCCCAGGTGGGCCGTTGCTCTGGATGGAAAGAGACTTGTGTGCAGCCAGTAGAGGTTTCTGCAGCTTGATGCAGGCCCAGGAAAGAGCCCTCGGTCCCCGCAAAGGCCAGGGGACCCCCACCTCACACAGGGTTCAGGGGGACCCTCACCTCACGCAGAGCTCAGGGGGACCCTCAGCATATGGCAGAGCTCAGGGGACCCT
>JAKSZT010020074.1:4923904-5022413 GCA_026826555.1 Tolypeutes matacus | reverse complement strand
TCCCAGGGGCCAGGTGCTGCCTTCCCAGGGGCCAGGTGCTGCCTTCCGGGGCCAGGTGCTGCCTTCCGGGGCCAGGTGCTGCCTTCCAGGGCCAGGTGCTGCCTTCCGGGGCCAGGTGCTGCCTTCCCAGGGGCCAGGTGCTGCCTTCCCAAGAGGCAAGCTGTTTGCCCTGTGTCTGGGCCCCACACTGGGAGGAGCTAATAAGAGGGGCTCTGACACCTGAGTGTGGGCCTGGGGGGGGGGACGGAAATCCAGGTGAAGACATCCAGGGTCCTGAACACGCAAATTCTCCCCCGGGACCCCCAGTTCTCACCAGGGCACAGTTCCAAGCCTGAGCACTGACGCCGTCACTTAGGGGAAGATGTGCAGCCAGAGACTCAAGGCGTGGGGGCAGAACTCCCAGGAACAGGAGGGGAGGTGGGCAGGGGCCCAGCGTCCAGGAGGGAAGAGGCCGGCGAGGGGCTCCTGGGAGCCGAGGGAGGAGGTCAGCACTGCTCTGAGGGCCTGGGAGGAGAGCATGCGTCCCCAGGACCCACGGGCCTCCCACGGGCCTCCCCCATGCACCCCGGAACCCACGGGCCTTCGACGCGGGTCACGGGAGCCCGCCACGGCAGCGCAGGGAGGTTGCCAAGGCCTCGGGTATGGGACCCCTGGGTACCAGGAGGGAGCCCCAGGGGCTGGGGTGCATGTCACCGAGAAGAGCGGAGGAGGTCTAGAGATGGAGACGGGAAGGTGGGTGAGAGCAGGAGGGAGGAGGCGCTGGGGATGTGCTGTGAACAGAAGCCCCTTCCCCGAGGCTGGGGAGGAGGAAGTGGGCCTGCGTGGACGTGCTCTCATCCCCCTTCAAGTTCCCCAGTACCTGGGGGGTCAGCGCAGCCCGCCAGCCACGAGGGGCGGGAGCAGGTGTGGGGTAAGGGGCCGGGGCAGAGCCTGGTCGAGGCAGAGGTGCCTCCCGGAGGCCGGGCGGTCCCGCCTCTGGCTGCGTGATGCAAGCGCTTCACCTGAGGCTGGAGACAGATGAGCAGGCACAGGAACCCCGGTTTGCAGGTGCGCGGCTTTCTCTGACACCCAGCACTTTGCGCGTGGACGCTGGGAAGGTGATCGGCCAAGTCAGTTTAAGGGTCTGCAGGATCCGTGTGGTTTGTAGGTCGACCTTGAGCACGCAGGCGAGCATTTGGGGGACTTGCCAGCCTCGAGGTCTAGTCTGAAGAGGGAAGAAAGTGAAATCCTAAGAACAGGGGGAAATGAAACGACTGCTCTTCTCTGGGACTTCCCCGCTGGGCCCTCCCCCAGCCCACCACCCCCGAGCCCCTAATGTGTGCCCTGCTCCCCTGGCCAGGCCCTCCCCTGGCAGCCAGGGTCTGTGGGAGAAGGAAAGGGGAGAAAAGCAACGTCTGTGCACACACACCCAGCCTTACGTTCACTCACTCACGCGCCTTTACTTCTCCCCATCTGATTTCCTTTCCTTTCAGCCTAGAAGACTTCCTTTCACATTTCTAGTAGGGCAGGTCATCCAGAGACAAATTCCCTCAGATTGTGATTACCTGGGAGTGTCTGCTTCACCTTCACTTCTGCAGGGGAGCTTTGGACGTAGCCCCTGGCCCGTTTTCCTCCTGCAGCTCTGCACCCACCATGGCCCTGCCGAGCCGGTGTAAGGGATGGGCCCTTCTTTTCCTCCTCCTTCAAGATGCTCTCTTCGTTCTTGGCTTTTGGCGGGTCTGCTATGGTGACAGTGAGCTTGACGCGTCCACACGGCCGTCCCCGGGTATTGGATCAGACCCGCACCTTGGCGCAGCTGTGACGGTCTCGTAGGTGCGATAAAAGGCGCGTCAGCCGACTGCACACCAGGCGGTTTTCCTAGACCACCAGGGCGGGCCTGGGTCCGTCGGCCGAGAGCCCCTGGGAGCCACTGCAGCTTCCCTGAGGAAGGGACGAGTTTCTCCAGGGCCTGCCTGGCAGCCTCCCCTGGAAATCTGGGTGTGCCCGCCAGCCCCCACGAAACATAAACCCGCCCCTCACCCCGCCTCTCTCAGGGTCTCTGGCTGAACCCTGGGCCCTGGCCCTACGGCCACGGCCACCACGGGGAGCTCTGTGTGGCTCGTGCCTGGTGCTTGCTGAGCCTGGCTTTGCACATTCGTGCTGGTCACCAAATCTGGGGAGTTTTCAACCTTTATTTATTTAAAAAAAAAAAAAAAAGTCTGTGCCTTTCTCTCTCTCCTCTCCCTCTGGGACACCCACTACATGTTTATTAAAATAAACATGATTTTAAGCTTCTGAGACTGTTGATTTTCCTTCCATCCCTTTTCCCTCTGTTCTTCTCTTTTGAACTGACTTCAAGTTCACTGATTATTTCTTTGGTCACCTCAAATCTCTCACCAGAGTGAATTTCTCATTTTAGTCACTGGGCTTTTCAATTCAGGAATTTTCATTTGGCTCTTTTACAGGGTTTCTCCTTCTGTCTGAGATTCCCTGTGTTGGGTCATTTTCATCGTATTTTTAAGTCTTTGAACATATTCGTCACGGCTGCTTGAAGTCTGTCTACTGAAGCCCGCTCCTAGGCCCACTCTGAGCTTCTAGAGGCCGTTAGTTTTTTCCTTGAGTGTGGGTCGCACTTTCCCGTTTTGTGCTCACCTCTCACTTTTCCTTGGTTGGAAACTGGGCCCTTTAGATAGATATTTTATTTTGTTTTTCTAAGGGCTGTTTCGTCGGCCACTTGCCTGGACACAGCCTGGGCACTTGCCCCTGGCGGGCGAGCAGCGTTTTTATTCTTGTGTCTGGTTTGGGGCGTCGCCCTCGGGTCGCCCTGGGGCTGCCAAGCCGAGGCGGGCGGAGCTGCTGTCCTCTGCAGAATCACGGCCCCAGAAGTGTCCTCACCCTAACCCCTCAAAGGCGCTTGCTCATCACTGAATGCGGGAAAGGGAGGCAGAGTCTCCAGGAGGGTTCCGGGTGGGAGAGCAGGAGGCCCCAGGGGCTGCGAGGGCCTGAGGCCTCCGGAACCTGCCGATGCCTGGGTAAGGGTTTCTGACCTCCAGAGCCGTGTGGTCCTTGGGCCACTGGCCTTGTGGTCATCTGTTAGAAGACAAATTCAGGCTGTGCTCACACGTGTCAAGCTTCTGGGAAGGGCGTTCCACGGTGCAGCAGACCCGAAGTCTCCCGGGACTTACTATTCTTCTTGGGGAATGTCTTGGATATCTCTCCCCATCACCACTGCCGCCAGACAGTGCTTCCCAGGAGGCTGGGGATGTGTGGGGAGTTTACCTCAGCCCTTCCGTGCCTCTCTCGTTCCCAGGATCCTGGCATCCAGCTTCTTGCTTGTCTGATGCCCGCCCCAGCTGGGGCCCAAACTTGAGCTGGCACGGCTGCAGGCTGTCCCCGTTGGTTTCCTATGGAGATTCACTTCTGGCTGCAGAGCTATTGCTTCTGCCTCCTGCCCCCAACTGAGTCTGCCCCTCTGGCAACAAGCTGCTGGGTTTGTACCCACCCCCATGCTGGAAAACGACGCTTCTCCCCAGCTAACTGGGGGGGGCAGACAGGAGGGGGAGGCGGGGGAGGCCAGGGCAGCCCCAAGCACGCCAACGCGCGACCGTCCTTAAGACTGCATGCCTCTCGAATTCTGGTCTGCTTTTGGCTAATTGTCAGAGCCCTGAAGGATTTGTGAATAATTTTGTCCGCTTTTGTACTTGCTTTGGCTGAGCCGGGACGCTCTCTCCAGGACGCCCGCGCTGGCTGACGTGGCGGTGGGGGGCAGCGCCTTCCCCGGCTAACCCGCCCCCCAGGAGCTGTGCTAGCTTCCTTAGGCATGAACCCAGCCCCCCGGGACCCCGGGGAGGCTCCCAGAGGGTCCTCGCCCTGCCCCTGGGTCTGGAGACCGCAGCCCCCGGCACATGCTGCTCTCAACAGGGTGGCTCGCTCCAAAGACCCCAGCACCAGCTCTTCTCTTCACACCCTGCACTGGCAGGTCCTGGACCCTCGCGGCGGCCCGACCTGCGGCAGTGGGCCCTGACCTCACGTGAAACAGGGACGAGCAGTCTCGCTTGAGCAGCCGTCACACAATACTCTAATGAGAAGATGACAGCAGAGTTATTAACACACGGTTTGTCTGTTGAAGGCTGTCCTGGCCCAGCAGAAGGCAGCTCACCTGCCCCTTCAGGCAGCGCAGGCCATCCGGGCTAGGAAGGGCACTCCCTCGCCTCGTGGAGGAAGGCGACCCCCTTCAGGCACCTTTGGGGGGACAAGGGACCCTGCAGACAGGGCAAGCCCCTTTGGACACCCTCAGGGGAACAGGGGACCCCACAGACAGGGCGACCCCCTTCGGGCACCCTCAGGGGGACAGGGACCCCCAGAGACAGGTCAACCCACTTCGGGTGTCCTCAGGGGGACAGGGGCCCCCACAGACAGGAGGGGACCTTGTGAGGCCCCTGTGGATGCCTATCGGGGAACAATGTAGCAGAGGAATGCTAGGCCTGGGGGCCACTGTGACACTGGGACCTGTTTCCGCAGCCTGAGGCCCAGCAGCCACGTGATACGTGACTGTCAGTGAGTCAGAGAGAAGAAATCTGCCTTTTCCGGAAGTTGTTCAAAGAGATGTAAGATTGGAAGGACTTGGTCGTAAGGCAATAAACAAACAATGGATGATGCAATGTAATCATTTGTGCCTTTACTTGTGTTTCGTGTTCGCTGTAACTAAATAATTAGGCAGAGGACTGTATTAGTCAGCCAAAGGGGAGCTGATGCAAAATACCAGAAATGGGTCTATCTTTATAAAGGGTATTTATTTGGGGTAGAAGTCCACAGTTATGAGGCCATAAAGTGTAAGTTTCTTCCCTCACCAAAGTCCATTGCCACGTGTTGGAGCAAGACAGCTGCCGACGTTTGCCAGGGTTCAGCTTCTTGGGTTCCTCTCTTCCCGGGGCTGCGTTTCTCTCCGGGCTCAGCTCCTCTGGTTCCTCCACGAGGTCAGCTGTAGACTATCAGGTGAACGGCTCGTCTCTATCCCGGGGCCTTCTCTTCTTCCTCAAGACCAAACTCTCTTGCTTCCCAGGGCTCCAGCTCAAGACTCCAACATCAAAACTTCCTCTGTCCTTTGCCATGCCTTTTATATTTGATTCCCCCACCCTAATCATAACTTAATCATGCCCAGATTAACTTACCAATTTACAAACATAATCCAATATCTATTTTTGGAATTCATAATTACATCAAACTGCCAAACGGCTACAAGGACTAAGCCATATCTCATGGCAGGCAATGCCCAGGACGTGGATGGTCAGAAGGGATTCGTGGAATGAGGCGTCTCTGGCTTCTCCATGGCAGAGATGTCCCATGGACAACCACACGTGTGTGTGCGTGTGAGCCTGTGTGCACGTGTGTGATGGGGCGTTGGGAAGAAGGCGCACTTGGGCATAAAGACACGTTTAACGTGCACTCATGGGAATGCGGCTGCTTGGCTATTCTGACACCCACTGAAAGCATAAGCTGACTGCTAGACAAGTTTCTTTTCAGTGTCTCAGTTTCTCCATCCATATAATGAAAGGATTTAACTATGGCGCAGATGGAAAATGGAGTTAGCCTGCCAAATCTGAGTGGAGGCGGCTGCATGAGGAACCTGAAGGAAAGGATTCTGAGGCTCTCAGGCGCAGGGCTGCACGCTCCCTGATGGATGCCCGGAGTCCGCCGTGGCCAGAGGAGAGGGCGGTGGCAATGGCTCGGCCCACCTCTGCCGCCCCTGGACAGTATATCTGAAGGTTGTTTTGCTTCAACAGCCTAGGATTCTAGAACTGTGTGTTATATCCTTCCCTGCAGGTGGTCAGTTTATAAACAGAAATAAATCCACTCCCTAGAGGTCAAGGATGACCCTGGTTTCAGGACAGGTCATGGGCCACTCGTTTATGGGAAGACATCTGAGGAGAGTGGGCAGAAGTCCCCTCGCCTCCTTCATCTAGGGGTGCGTTTCATGGGACAGGCAGCACCCCTAGAAAGTTAACCTAACGCGCTAAAGTGTCATTCAGTAACAGCCATGAGCCCATGTATTTTCATGGCAAGTTTCACTTCATAAAGCTCTTTCACTTTCATTTTTCATATGCATTGTTATTTCACAGCGACCCGGCAAGGCAAGTGTCCTTTTTCACCAATTTCAGTGAGAAACCTGATGCCCAGTGAGGCTAAGTGAGTTAGTTGCCCAAGATTCGTTGGCTAGGGATGGGTGTCGGCGACGGAACGCGAACTCCGATTTAGCTGGAGTCCTGCGTTTGATCGGCTGAGCCGGGCACGCCCCGAAGCAGGACACGCACTAAACAGGGAGACAGGGCAGCACCCTCAGGCGCTAAGGAAGGTCGGGGCTGTTGTAATAACAAATCTCTGTAAGATGGCGCTCTCCCACCAGGGCGCCGTGAAAGCACAGCACTGAGTGACAGGAGACACGCCAGCCCTGCTGTGGCACACGCAGGAATACCGGAGGCCCCCAAATCCCAGCTCTGAGCCTGCGCTGCCCAGCATGGTGGTAGCCAGTAGCTGCGCTGGCTATTTACACGCAAACGGACATTACTTGAGCTCGATGTCAGAAATCGGAGTCAGGCTGGCAGACCACAGCATTTTATCGGGGATGCCCTTTTGCTGCGGCAAGGACGCCAGAGCGCTTGCAGGAGCGGGGGGCAGCTTTGGGCTTCAAGGGGTGGCAGATGATGCTCTGAGACGTGAGAAGGAAGTTGGCTTGACTCCTGGTGACTGGGCAGGGGTTTGTCCGTCTTAAAGGGCAGGCTCAGGACAGGTGGGCTTTATTTTTTATTGGGTCAGTGAACTAGGGCTCATCGCCTACTGGTGGCTGCCCTGGTAGGGACTTCAAATTTCAAAAGATACCAGGAGGCAACTCGAGATTTCAAAGAGGAGGTCGAGCGTGTGTGTGTGACAGTTCCCAGGAATTTCCATATATAATTTTATCATTAGTAAATTTAAACCTCCATTCCTCAGCCACACAAGCCACATTTTAGTGCTTACTAGCCAAAGATGGCAAATTGACCTGTGCAGATACAGAACATCCCCCTCGTTGCAGAAGACGGCAAACAGCTTTGAAAACTTTGTTCACCAGACTTCCAAACACCTCTAGGGAAGTGCAAGCGCCATCATCACCCTGCTGGAAAATTTCCACCTTCTTCATTCTGCCCCGGAGCCTCATTTATTCTGTTTTTCCACAACTTTAAGTTCTTCATTCCCTTTCTTAATTACCGGGCTGTGCCTTCGCCCCATTTTATGCCTTCCCAGCAAGGCATAAACTCCCTATTTTTCACAAATTGTTTTCTGAAAATTGCTCGAGTGGACATTTGGTGCATCGTCTGAGTGCACTTTTCTAGAAGATGCCTCGTTCCCTGCTGTCCCGAAGGGTATACCCCAGAGCACTCAGCCCCCCTGGCCGCCCTGACAGGGGCCTGATACAGCTGGGAAATCTGTCCCTTTCCTGGGAAGTTTGAATGCAATTCCTTGCCTGAGAGCACAAGAGGCCTGGTTCCTGCTGGGCCACTAATCTGCAACAAGCAACTGTTCCTTCGAACCAGCCATTTCCACCAGGTCACGCAGCTAATAAGAGCGCAGAGAGCTTGAGGAATAACGCAGATGTGCAGCGAGAAGGAGGCACGGGGGAGAGAGAGCGAAGGCTCTGGGGCCCCACACTGCCGTCCTTAGTTTTCTTCCTTGGTTCCTGAGGCCCCGCTGCATCCTTCAAAGCTCTAGAATTCAAAATCATGGTCCGTTACCTGCCAGTACATGTTGGTTTTTTGTTTTCTTTTGTTTGTTTTGCTTTGAGTAGTTTGAATTGATTTTCTATTACTTGCAAGCAAACATCCTCACTGATACCGACCCTAAGTGAAGGGTTTGAGCCTGACCTCCTCAGACCCTGTTCTCTCTCCAGGTGTCACTTGGGGTCACTGGGCCGCTCCTTGGCCGGATGGCGCCTCGTGGCAAGGGGCTACTCTAGAAATCGGAGAAGGGGCACGGCACACGATGCGCCAGGGGGGTACGCTTGCTTTTAGAGCAAAGTGACTGAATTAACAATGCTCAATTCAAGAGAACTGGGAATGGGAGGAACGGGGCGCGGCATTTTCTGTCATACGATTTAAGCCTTTGAAGTTCCATGATCATTCTTTGAAATAGAAAAAAATAATTCTTACCTTTTCATTCATTTATTATTATTTATTCAACACATATTCTTGAGCATCTTTTATGCATTGAGTACTGTGAAAGGCACTGGGATCTCTGAACTATAATTTTCAAAATGTTAAATTCAGGTTTTCATATTGTTGTGAAATGAATGCATGTCCAAGATTCTATTCAACCCACGGAGTGAGGGACCAGCTGCAGGCACCCTCCCCACCCTCTCCATATTCCCACCCACTGGGGACTGACATGCTGCGCACAGGCCATGGCGCTTTCTTCTCCACAACCAGTGGCTCTTCACATTTTAAGGCTTCCAGACCTCGAGCTGCTGGTCTCCTCTTTGGTGAGGCATCTGCTCCCATTCAAAGAGTAATAAATCAACCTTTCCTGTCTCTCTTCTTAGGGAGGACTTGTTCACATTCCAGAGGAGGGGAGGGTAGCTGTTCCAACTCCTGCGTAAACCTCAAGGGCCCTAATCTCATGTTCAGGGAGTCACCAAGTAGGTGCAGGGCTCTGAGTTAGAAAGGTGCGGTTTCCTGTTCAGAGGCAGGTGATTCTGCAGGTAATGCAACATCCCAGGCCCTTCCCAGTTTCTGGCTTCACAGGAACTCATAAAACGTTAAAAACTAGTTCAAAGGAGACTCTGAAGAACAGCCATATATGTGTATATATGTATATAGGCAATCAGGAATGCTGAAGTGAATCTGCTCATAGATGAAACTGTCCTTCCTATAGACAAGGATCATTTGCACAGCTCTCAGCTGATGATAGCTTAATGTCTACCTGTTTAGAATTGTAAAACGTCGCAGCCAGTAGAAAGGTATTCCAAGTCACAGACCCCTAAGTTCAGGTAACCGGGGCCTCACTAGACAGCACCCAGCTCTCTAGCGAAAGATCATCCAGTAACTTCTGTCCATTTTCAAGTCTTGGCAACTTTTCCTGATAGGATAAAGAAAAGCAAAACTAGACGTGATGCTGATTTCATGGCATTTATGGTCTTAGGAAAGAGAAGGTGTTAATCAGGTGCTCACAGCATCATCCAGTGGTTGCAAATTGACAAGCCCTATGGAGCTGTGCCCTCTGCAGTGACTGGAGGAGCCTGATACAGGGGCGGGTCGGAAAAGAGCCCTTAGCAAAAAATACTGCCACAAACCACATTTTCATATAAAATAATTGCTTTTTAATTGTAATTACATGCAGACAGTCCAAAATCCCAAAGGTGCCAAGTGGCATGGGCTGAGAAGTAGTTCTCGTTCCCACTCACTCCTAACCCCACCCGCCCCGCTTCTCTCCCCAGAGGAACCCATGGTGTATTCTTGCAGTACACTCTGGGCAGGTACCTGCATGGAAATCCACGCACACATACAGACACACTTTTTGCACAAGTAGCACCATGCTATATATACTGTTCAGTCCTGCTATTTTCATTCAACAATATATCTCTGAAATTATTCCATATCATTATATAGAGAGGATCTTCTTTTTTTAACAGCTG
The DNA here is from genome assembly GCA_026826555.1 of Tolypeutes matacus. Taxonomy (NCBI): domain Eukaryota; kingdom Metazoa; phylum Chordata; class Mammalia; order Cingulata; family Chlamyphoridae; genus Tolypeutes; species Tolypeutes matacus. Next base: position 5,012,773 of record JAKSZT010020074.1, on the reverse strand, counting down.
CAAAATTGTCCATGGAAAGAATGGGCCATGATTTATTTAACCAGCTGGAAGAAAAATGTGACTCTGACAGCTTTCACTCAAGTGTCCGCGGCTAGTGGGTTCATAGGTGCGATTGGTTTTTACCAAGGTCGTGATGACCTTTCAGCTTGAGAAAAGACTACGAGAAGAGACACACAACCCCAGTCTGGGCTCTGTTACTTATTAGGTGCCTAAAATCGGCTCCCTGGAAAACTGGCCTATTATCTGCTGTGGAGGCTGCAGCAGTAATTCATGGCATATCAGTAAAACACGGCAGGGTGTAGAAGTCAGCCCCCTGCAGGCCCCGGGGCTTCCACACCCCTTCCCTCCCACCCTCAGCCCCCCACAGTTAATCAGCCAGAGCATCTGGGCCAGTTAATCTGCTTATGTACTTTTAGCTTCCAAGTAAGCTAGAAGACTAGAAGGCAAAATAAATGTATTTTCTTAATTTGAAAAACTGGAAACTGGAGGTTTCCTTACAAGCCGTAAAACCTTGCATAAACCCAAGGTATTTTTATTTTCTTTCATCAGGACAAGAAGGCCGTGGTGAAGCACGAAGCCATGCCATTCCGCCGCCAGCAAAGCTGCAGCTGCCGCGGGGGCAGTGCCCGGCAGGGGCCTGTGGCCGTGGAGGTGCCCTGCTCTCAGAAACAGCCGAAGGAGCTCATCCAAGGAGGGAAGCAGGAGGCGCGAGGACGTGGGAACGAGCCTGGAGGAGAGGGTCTAAGGCAGAGCGCCGTCCGCGGCCAGGGGCCTGGCTTCCTGCTGAAACCCACCCTCCTCGCCCCTCCTGGAAGCCCTTCCTGGACCCAGCGTCCTTGTGCTTGGCACGCAGCTCTGTGGGAAGTGTCTCCTCCGAGGGCTGCAAGTTCCATGAATTGTAGGGCAGTGTCCTCATGTCTCACGAAAGAGCATGGCACTGCTCAGGCCTGTGCAGCCCCCAGAAAGCATTTCAGTGAGTCCGTCAGGTGACCAAGCGCCCAAACAAACGCAAAACGAGGTGCTCAGCCGGCCCTCAGCGGCCAGGCCCCTGCAAGGGGCACAGGCTTGGGGGTCCCGAGGGACTCCCCAGGAAGGGCCTTCCAGTGAAACCAGAGCCCTTCAGAAGCCGGAGACGGGAGTGCAGAGCAGGCCGCGGGGAGCGCTGCCGCGGGCTCGGCCTGCGGTGGCTGGAGGTGAGCACAGGCACCACAAAACCCTACCGGCTGGCATGGGCCGCCATGCCTCGGTCTCCCCACACCTGCTGCCCTATCCTTTAGCCCCCAGAACCCGGCCTCGGGATCTGGAGCCCTACCGCAGACCCCAGCCCAGAAACTCTGTGTCGTAACAGGGCGACGCTGCCTGCCCTGTCCCCGCCTGGCTCTCAGGGGCTCCTCTGCATCTCCGTGGTCCCCAGTCGTACCCATGGGAATTCCTGGGCTTTTTCTGATTCTTGAAGGGCAGCCTCTGAGCTGAACGCAGTTGAAGGTGGGTTGGGGAGGAGGACAACTCCTGGAGGAGAAGGCTGGTTTGCTTTCTCCAAATCTGATTTGATGCAACTTGATTTTGAAAGGTAGAGAAGAAAATGTTGGTTTTTCTGTAAATGAATGGCAGTACATTTCCTCTTTGAGCCTAAGAGTTGCCTCTGGAGGAGCTCAGTCTCAAAGTCCAGAGGAAGCAGCTTGAGTCACCCAAGCCAAAGAGTGAAGAGCCAGACAGACCTGGCAGCCCAGGGACCCTAGAGATTAAAAAAAAAAAAAAAAGCCTTTAAAAAGTGGTGGTGGGGGGGTCAGTGTTTGAGACAGGAAGTGTTAAATATATTAATATGTTCAAGTTGAAATAATAATTAGAAATAAATAAAAAACATTCCAAAGGAAATGGGCTTGTACCACAAACACGACAGGAAGCAAAAAGCAACTTGAAAATGCATCGGGCAGATTAACATTTCTTGGCCTCTGCAAGAGGTGACAAGGAATCACCCTTTTTTAATAGACTTTATATTTCAGAGCAGTTTAAAGTTTATATAAAAGCCAACCAGAAAGTAGAGAGAGTTTCCAGATATTCCTCCTCTCCCCAACAAAAACACAGTTTCCCATGTTATTAACAGCTTGCGTTAGTGTGGTAGATTTGTTACAATTGATGAAGCAATGTTGACACGTTATTACCAACTGAAGTCTGCGGTTTACAAGGCTCGTTCTTTGTTGTACACTCTTTTGGGCTTTGGCAAAGGCATAACGTCATCTCTCCACCGTTACAGTAACACGGAGTAGTTTCACTGACCCAAAAATGCCACCTGTTCACCCCTCCACTCCTACCCATGACCCCCTGGCAATCACTGATCTTTCCACTATCTCCATAGTTTTTTCTTTTCCTGAATGCCATATAGTTGTAGTCATACAGTTTGTGCCTTTTGGACTGGCTTCTTCCATTTAACAATGTGCACGTCAGGTTCCCCCATGTCTTTCCACGGCTCAATAGATCATTTCTTTTCATCGCTGAATAACATTCTGTCGTATGGCTGTCACAGCTTGTTTATCCATTTGCCTATTGAGGAACATCTTGATTGCTTCCAGCTTTTGGCAATTAGGAATTAAAGTTCCTATAAATATTCACATGCAGTTTTTGCCATGGACATAAGTTTTCCAATCATTTGGGTAAATATCTAGGAGAGCGACTGCTAGATGGTATGGCTAAGACTATTTTAGCTTTGTAAGAAACTGCCAAACTATCTTCCAAAGTGGCTGTGCCATTTGGTATTGACTTTCAAGGAGTTGGTCAATTTCATCTGTTATCAAATCTGTAGGCATAGAGTTGTTCCTAATATTATCTTCCTAACACCCACTAGCTCATTAGTGATGGTCCCTTTCATTCCTGATATTGGTAATCTGAGTTGCCTCTTTTTTTCTTAGTTAGCTTTACTAGTGTTTTTTTGTTTTGTTTTGTTTTTTATTGCTCTTTTTGTTCAGAGACAACTTTTAATTCTGTTGATTTTCTCTATTAATTTCATGTTTTTTATTTAATTGATCTCTGCTCTAATTTTTATTATTTCTTTCCTTCTGTTAGCTATTATTTAATTAGGTCCTCTCTTCTAGTTTCCTTAAGTGGAAGCTTATATTCTTGATTTAAGTCTTTTCTCTTTTCTAATAAACGCATTCAATGCCATAAATTTCCTTCTAAGCGCTGTTTTTGCAACTATATTAGTCAGCCAAAGGGGCACTGATGCAAAATACCAGAAATCTCTTGGTCTTTATAAAGGGTATTTATTTGGGGTAGAAGTCCACAGTTACCAGGCCATAAAGCACAAGTTTCTTCCTTCACCAAAGTCTATTGTCACATGTTGAAGCAAGACAGCTGCCAACGTTTGCCAGGGTTCAGGCTTCCTGGGCTCCTCTCTTCCCGGGGCTGTGTTTCTCTCTGGGCTCAGCTCCTCTGTTTCCTCCACAAGGTCAGCTGTAGACTATGAGGCTCTCTAGGCTTTGCCTCTCTCCACAAGGCCAGCTGTGACCTGTCAGGGGAACGGCTCGTCTCTTTTCCTGGGGCCTTCTCTCCTTCCTCACCACCAAGCTCCTCTGTGTGCTCACTTCCCCGGGCTCCAGCATTAAAACTCAGCATCAGAACTCTAACATCAAAACTGTTCCAACTCTGTCCTTTGCCATATCTTTTATCTTTGGTTCCCCACCCATCAAGGGGCAGGGCTCGACACCCTACTGACAACGCCCTAATCATAACTTAATCATGCCCAAATGAACAGATCAGTTTACAAGCATAATCCAATATCTATTTTTGGAATTCATAACTATATCAAACTGCCACAGCTACCTCTCACAAAATTTGATAAGTTGTATTTTCATTTTGATTTAGTTAAAAAATATTTTTAATTTCTCTCAAGAGATTTTCTTTGGCCCATGTGTTGTTTAGAAGAATGCTGTTTAAATATCCAAATATTTTGAGATTTCCCAGCCATCTTTCTGTTGTTGTTTCTAGTTTAATTCCATTGTGATCTGAAAGCAGACTCTGCATAAACTCTATTCTTTTAAATTTGTTACAGTATGTTTTATGGCCCAGAAAGCGGTCTCTGTTGGCCAATTTTCCATGTGAGCCTGAGAAAAACGTGTATGCTGCTGTTGTTGGGTGGCGTGTTCTGTGTCCAGGTGATTGATGGAGCTGATCAGCTCAGCGCCACGCTTACTGGTTTTGTGACTGCTGGGTCTGTCGATTATGGATACAGGAGTGTTGACGTCTGAGTTTTCTATTTTTCCTTACTGTTCATTCAGTTTATGCCTCACATATTTGAAGCTTTGTTGTTATGTGCACACAGGTTAAGGATTGTTATGTTTCCTTAAAGTAGTGATCTTTTATCCTTATGTAATGCCCCTCTTTATCCCTGGTCATCTTCCTTGCTCGGAAGTCCACTCTGTCTGAAGTTAATGTGGTGACGTCAGCTTTCTTTTTATTCATGGTAGCATGGTATATATTTCTTCATACCTTTATTTTTATTCTATTTGTATCTTTATATTCAAAGTGGGTTTCTTTTTAGACAACATATAATTGGGTCTTGTTTTTTATTCATTCTGTCTCTGCCTTTTAATTGGTGTATTTAGACCTCTCACATTTAAAGTGATTATTTATATGGTTGGATGAACATCTACCATGTTTGTAAATGTTTTCTATTCATTGTCCTTATTCTTTGTTTCCTGTTTGGTTTCCCCTCTTTTTCTGCCTTCTCTGATTTTAACTGAGCATTTTATATTATTCCATTTTCTCTCCTCTCTTAGAGCATCAGTTATACTTCTTTAAAAAAAAAAATTCAATGCTTAGCATAGAGTTTGCAATAAACATCTGCAATCTAAGTCCACTTTCAAATACTACTACACCGCTTCATGGGTGGATTATTCACAATTCCTCCCTCCCACACCTCATAAAATTTCTGTCCTTCATTTCACTTATCTATAAGCTACAATCACCCAATCATTGTTGCCATTATTATTTGGAACAAAGTGTATTCCTGTTAGATCAATTAAGAATAAGAAAAACAAAATATTTTGTTATACATTCACTTACTTCTTTTCTGATGCTCCTTCCTTTCTTTGTATACATCCAGCTGGCCTATATCATTTTCCTTTTCTCTGAAGAACTTCTTTTAACGTTTCTTGAAAAGCAGATCTACTGGCAACAAATTCTCTGAATTTTTGTTTGTTTGAGGACCTCTTTAGGTCTTTTCACTTTTGAAGGATAATTTTGATGACGACATAATTTTCTAGGTTTGTTGTATTTTCTTTCAACCCTTTAAATATTTCACTCCACTCTTGTCTTGCTTGCATGGCTTCTAAAGAGATATCTGATTTACTTTTTATTCTTGTTCCTTTGTATCTAGGTTGATTCCCACTACTTCCTTCCTTCCCTCCTCCCACTGGCCTCTTTCAAGATTTTCCTGTTTGTCTTTAATTGTCTGCAATTGGAATATGATATGCCTAGATATTGATTTTTTGGTACTTATCTTGCTTGGTGTTTTTTGCTGTTTCTCTTGCTCGGTGTTCTCTGAGCGTCCTGGTTCTGTGATTTGGTATGTGTCATTAACTGTGGAAAATTCTCAGCCAATATTATTGCAATATTTCTTCTGTGCCTTCTTCTGTTTCTTCTTCTGGTATTCCATTTAGACATATGTTACCCCTTTTGTAATCATCCCACAGTTCTTGATATCCTGGTCCATTTTTCCTTCCTTTTTCACTTTGTTTTTTTATTTGGGGAAGTTTTTATTGACACCTTGAAATCGTCAGGCTCACTGGTTCTTTCCTCAGCCATATCCAGTCTGTTGGTAAGTCCATCAAAGGTATCCTTCTTTTCTGTTACTGCATTTTTGAGTCCTAGCATTTCCTTTCGATTCTTTTTTTGAGTTTCCATCCTTCTGCTTGCATTATGTTTCTAAGGCTAGTCCCTCAGGAGTTTTCTTCTCAGGTTAGTCCACAATCAGTCTCCCCCAATTAGTCAATTATCCAGCCACAGTTTCTGTTCCTAATAATCTGTGATTCTCTGGATTCACCTCTTTCAAGTTTTGGGTTGTCCTGTGACCTCAGTTACCTGATGGCTCTAATAAGAATTGTTGATTCTTAGTTTGTTCAGCTTTTTTCTTCTTCTGAGGATGGGAATGATGTTTTCCAAGCCCTTCACATGTCAGGCCAGAAAACCGATGGCTTTCTTTTTCACTGTTGGTTCTTAACCTTTGCTTCATGCAAGGTTTTAATACAGGTACATGATATAGATTGTGAAACCTTTGAAAGGAAAACAACCTTCTTAGAAGTAATCATCAAGGAAGGACGGCAGGGTCTACACTGGTCAAAACATTTTTCCTAAATAGAAGCCAGGCTCCACGTTGTCCTGAGATGGCAAGAGGAGGAGGAGCAGGTGCAGTGTGTCCCACCTAGGTAATGCTGCAAAACAGTCCGGAGGAAGCACTGGGTGCAATTCATGCAGAGTAAAGAAAGAAAAAAAGGACAGAGGGGTTTGGTTTTGGTTTCTTTGGTTTGTTTGTTTGGGGTTTTTTTTACATAAAACCCTAAAAAGTAAGCTGCATGCTTGAGCACTTGACCCATGTCTTCTCCCACCAGTTCTAGTCCAGAAGCAGCCACCAGCCCGTCTTCCCATTGGAATCAGGGCCTTCGGGAAGTGAGTCTGGGAAAAGCCAAACTCTTTCTGTGTCCTGTGTGGGTAGCCCGGGGGTGGGCTGGAATATAATCTCAGCCGCCTCCTGCTGATGTTGCCAACCCTGACCTGATGCTTGAGAGAAGAGCCAGGACCTCCAGACACAACAGAGCATGAGGGATGCTTGGTCTTGACATCAAGTATTTGGTCCACTGTTTTCAAACATGCTTTCTCTCTATTACATCGTAGTATCTATTGTTGTATTGAGTATTTGTATATAAGAAGTACCATGCTGATAGGAACAAGTTCTAGTATAAAAATAAGGTTGCACAGACTCATTGCAAATTCATAGAGAGTATAAAATAGGGAATTGGACACCTGGAAGCCCACCATTCAACCATAATTACTTTTACATTTAAGAAGCATTCATTCAAGTAACAAAAACACAGATGCATTCTTGTTCTTGGCTGAAGTGAAAGCATGTTTGAAATCCATTTGCTCATAGCTACATTTTTTATCATGAGTGTTTTATAGGTCATTGGATAATGATAATATCTTACTCTATGGATACACCCTAATTTATTGAATCCTTTTGATTGCCTTTCCATCTTCTCCATTAGGAAAAAAATGTCACATGGACACCTTTGGACATGAACCATTGAGACTATCTTTGATTGTTTACTTAGGATAAAATCCTAGAAGTGGACTTACTAGGTCAAAGGCTCCAAGACTGAATTTCAGAAAGGTTGTATCAATTTATAACTCCATCAGCCACGTTTAAAAGTGATATTTTTTCTGCAATATCACTAGCATAAAAATTTTCTGGGCTATTTTTCCCTTCAATTTTTGAGAAATTGAAAAACAAAATTATCTTTGTCTAGAAAATTTTCAAAAACCCTTAAATATTTATTTAATAAAAATACACACCACCCCTGTGGTGGTTCGAAGCTGTATGTACCCCAGAAAACCAGGCTCTTAAATCTAACCCCTGTGGCTATGAAAGCATGATAAGAAGGACCTTTCGATGAAGCAGCTTCAATTAAGGTGTGGCCCAGCCCCATCGGGACGGGTCTTAATCCTACTACCGGAGTTTTCTGTGTGTGGGATGAATTCAAACCCAGAGAAAGCCAGGGAAGACAGCCAGAAGCTGAACATCAACAGAACCCAGAAGCGAAGGGAAGGCCAGGAGGCGCCACCCCGTGCCTTGCCATGTGGCAAGCGAAGGAGCAAGGATCACCAGCAGCCAGTCCAGAAGACCACAGATTTCAGGGAGAGAGTATCACTCTGTGGTGCCTTGATTTGGACTTTTTCTCAACCTCGAAACTGTGAGCACATAAATTCCCTTTGTTTAAGCCAACCCACTTCATGGTATTTGCTGAGCAGCCCCGGAGACTAGAACACCTCCTCTGTGCTTCTTAATTATTTTTTAAATGTACTGGAATACTCTATTCATTAAAAGTAAGAACCCTTTGCCTGCTCTACATGGTGCAAATATTTTCCACATCATTTGTCTTTTGTTTTTTAATTTTGTTAACCACAAACTTTAATGACATTAAACTGTCAGTGTGTGCTTTATTATTCCTTTCCTTACTTTATGTACTCACCTGCACTGGGTATTGCTGCCCTTTCCAATTTTTGACATTTATGTGATAAGAAATGGCACCTCACTGCTGACTTAATTTGATAGTCTCCTGAATACAGATGAAGTTGGGCACAGTTTCATTTGCTTTCTAGACATTGTTTATTTTTCTTTGAATTGCTTGTTCATATTATTTTTCCACTTTTCTTTTGGATTGTCTTTTTAAAATATATATATATATATATATAAAATATATTCTTTTTTTAAATCTGGATACTAATACTTTGTTATCTATGTTGCAACTGTACTCTTGTAATCTGTATCTCATTTTTAATCTTGTTTGTGGTGATTTTTTCTATTCAAAAGTAGTAAATTGTGATGCATTCAAACTCATCTTTCTTACTATTCACGGTTTGTTTCTTTGTGACTCATTTAAAAAGTCTTTCTTGTCTCAAGATCAGAAACATTCTTTTATGGAATAAGGAACAATCAGTTCAAACTGGCACTCAGTCCATAAGGAATCACATTATTCTGTAGTTCTATGGGAAAGAGTCACAGCAATAGCAAAGATGGGACAGGCTCTGAAATGAAACTGACAAAAACATTTTTAAATTGAGGGAGAAGACAAATTTTAGGTTTCATTTTTCATACCTCACACAATTTACTACACTTTCACAATTATGTATAAGCTAGCCATTGTCTCAAATTTAAAATATAACCAGATTATGTCAGGCTGACTGATTATCTAGAGAATTTTGTGGTTTTATATTTCTGTAAAAAACGCTTTTCCAAGTTTGGAAAATATTACTTGTAAAAGAGTTGTGCAAACTATGACTGTCAGTTATAATTTTGTACTGACAAAGTAAAAATTGTTTACGGAGAAGCTGGGCCATGGGAAGCACTTTGAGCTGGCTTTGGAATTATATGATTGTTTTCTGTTGTTTTCCAAAAGCATTCTGCAAATAAAGTAGATTATCCTTTTTCCTTTAGAATCATAGTTTGGAATAAGTCATCATTTCAAAAATTTCTCCTTTCAAATTTCTACTGCAAGTCTACTAAAAATTTGGGATTTTTTTTCAGGTGTTAGTCATTACTCCTAATGTAATGTGTGTGTGTGTGTATGATGTGAGATCTAATTTTATTTTTTTCTGTATGGGAAGCCACTTGTCCCCAAACCATTTATCGACAAATTCATTATTTCTCAGCCATTTCTAATGCCACCTGTGTCAGATGCTAGCCTGTCCTTAAGCACTGGTCTGTTTCTGAAGCCTCTGTGCTGCGGCATGAGCTTCTCGGGCTGGTACCAGCTTTCCTCCTAGAGCCTCACTGTAAGCTTTTACCTGACAGAGTGTGTGCTTCTCCCTTTGTCCTCCTTCCTCCGAATGTCTGGGCTGTTTGTCCATCTTTGCTTATCATGTGCATTTCAGAATTAGTTTTACAAGTTATCTGAAAAAATACTTACAGAGATTTTGATTACAACTGCATTGAATGTGTAGGTTAATTGGAGGAAATGGGTATCCTTAAAAAAGTTTAATCTTCTCAGCCACAATGGGTTACCTCTCCACCTTTACTTACTTCTTCCTTGTAAGTCCTCCAGTTATGTTTGATAATTCTCTCCATTAAGGTCATATATTTTTATAGTTTTAAAACTGATATTGTTTCTTTCTAATATATTTAAGTTCATTTGTTATTAGTTATAAAGAATCTTTGTTTAATTTTGCATATTGTTTAACGCTGTTTTAGACCATAGAATTTGTCCATAGAATTCTCTTAGTTTGTTTCTTAAGAGATGATAATATTTTCAAATAGTAACAGCTTTATCTTTTTCTTTCCGGTCTTTCTACCTTTCATCCCATTTATTTTCCTCCTTGGAAGGTTCTGGATCTACATTTGCATGGCAGTACAGCAGAGTCACAGGCTCCACGTCTTACTGGATGAGTGGGAACTCATTCCAACGCTTGACTGTTAGCCATCGAGTTTACTTTTGATGTTTGGAATTCCTTACCATGCTGGGGAGTGCCATTCTAGTCTTACTTTCTAAGAGGTCTTATTGTTAACACAAGCCATGAGTGCGTGTTGAATTTCACTAAACACTTTGTTTCTGCATGCGAATCTCTTTTACTCTTCATCTGGCGACACCCCAGTGCTGCACCCTCATTTCAGCCCAGCGTCGGCCGGCTTGCTTGGGAAGAGCATTTGTACTATGCTTCTGGATTCAATTTCTTGGCCCATAACTTTATTTTCTTGTACAATTTTTACCAGTTTTTATATCAAGAAAATAAAACTTAGTCTGACATCTTTAGCTCTTTTTCTATTGTCTGGTATGTTTTTTATAAGATATGGTTTCCCAGTCCTTTGTAAATATGCAAATTTTGGTTCGATGACTTTTTTGTGAGGATGAGTATTTTTGTAAGGTTTTGGGTCTATGCAAGTTTTCTCTTCGCTCCTTTTTAATCACATATGGTAATTTACCTTTTCCCCTAAGGAGTGTCCATTTCATCTGTTTTCCTTTCTTTTTTTCATACCTGCTCTTGACTGTGATACACCTGGCCCTGGTCTTGCTGTTTCACCCCAATCTTTCACCAGAGGTTGGACCCCATCAGCTCAGCAGCTCAGCCCACAGTGAGGCAGGCGTCATCACTGCCCCTCGGGCACCTCCCAAGCCCCCTGTGTGCCAGGCCTGGAACTAACACAGAGCTTCCTCATGCAGTTTTCAGTCTCCAACCAACGAAAGCAGGAGGAAGGCTTAGGTCAGAGGGAAAACCACTGCCCTGCAGTCCGTGCCTTGCACCTGTGACTGCTCAGGACTCCAGCGTGGCAAAGGGAAAGCCAAGCTTCTGCCAACGTCGCTACACACCCTAACTGTGCTTCCCTTTGGCTTTCACTGTGAGCTTTGTGCCGGCCACGGGGCTCTTACTGCTTTTCAGGAGCTCTCTGGGGAGTCCTTTATATGACACAGTTGAGTCGTGACCAAAAGGGTGCATTCAACGGGAAACTACGTAGAGGTCTAAAGTGCGCCCAGAGAGAAGCGTTTCGTGTACAACGTGTGAACACAGTATGTGTGCCCGTTGATGTCTAAAACGAGAGGTCCTTTCCTTCTTGGAAACAAGCAAATGAGCAGCCGCTGCCCTGAAGCCCTGCCAGGCCGATCCCTTCCCACGCGGACTCGCAGCCTCTCACTCCCCGCGTCCTCCCCTGTCCACAGCCCGCAGCTCCAGCAAGTCCTGACCTCAGTTACCGCGAGGGTAGCATCCGCTTTCAGCACGCCTCAGTCTGGGGGCTTTCAGCTCCAATCGTTTCTCATCAGCCCCCACCAGCCATCCTCACTCAGGGCCAGAACCTTCCACCGTGAAACCCTGCGCCACTTCTAAACCATCCGTTTTGGACTCTCTGACCTTGGGCTTCTGCATTTCCAGAGAGCTCTAGTACCTCCGTCCCCACCGTGTTCTGCCCTCACTGCGACCCCAATCTGCCTCCCCTGCAGGGCAAGCGCTTAATGTCCTGCCCTCCTCTGAGCTCCCGGGACAATTTCCAATTCTAGCAGCACCTAAGCAGCTGCTGGCGCTGAGCCTGCCCCAGCCCACGGGCAGGAAATCCACGCGGTGTCCTGACTGGCCTCACCGTCATCAACTTTAACCATAAACCTCGAATCCACGATTAGTATGGCGAAGCAGCGCCGCTACGTAGCCCTCCGTAGGTTGTCTCCCTCTTCAAGCAGCCAATGCCACTCCTTCTCTCCTCCCTACTCCATGCTCCCCACGGGGAAGGCTCCAGCGCTTTCATAGCACAGAAAGGAGGCCGTGGAGGACCGGGGTCAGCAAATCACAGCCAGAGGCCACGTCTGCGTGCTGCCTGTGTTCAGCACAGGCTGCGGTAAGAGTGGGTTTTACGGGCTTGAGTAACGGGAAGAATCAAAAGAAAGGCACCTCTTGGCACGTGAAGTTCACGTTTCCACGCCTCTGGACCGGCCTTTGTGGTGCACTGCCACGCTCCCTCGTTTATGCCAGAGTCGAGAGGAGGTGGCAGAGGACGAGTGATCCACACCCAGCTCCGCTCCAGCCGTTTCCTGGAAAGGTTTGCCACCCCCGTCTAGAGCCCCCGCTGTCCACCAACCGCCTGCACCCGGCCACCCCGCAGCTTCTCTTTAGGATGAAAGCCTCTCCTCTCGCTGTGGGTAAGGCTGTCCCTCCACTCACCTTCTCAAGGACGGCACTGGTAAAGTCAGGTCTTTTCCCCTTTGCTATTAATATTTTCTTCTCCACTGTATCATTCAAATTGACATAAATGCATGTCATCACCCAATTAGAAAAAAGTCCCACCACGATCCTCCACGATTCCAAGGCCCCACCAGCCGTTGCCCACTTCTCTGCTCCTCTTCATAGCAAAACTTCTCAACATTTCCACCTTAGTGTCTCCAACTCCCCTCCTCCTTGCCTCTCTTAGCCCACTCTAATAAATCCTTTTATCTTCCCCACCCCCAGAGCATCTGTTCCCATTGAAGTGGCATGTCAATCCATCAAAAAGTAAGCTTTTATTCTGCATTTTATGCAATTCTGTGATGGATCACCATAGCAACTATGTTTTACAAATATCTATATCTGAATCTTGAAATAGAAATTAAGGAATGTATTTAATGTCTTTTATTGAGCATGGCAACACTATTTGGGGTTAATTCAGATATCCTTCGTGGTTGCTCCAAAGAGGAAATAATCTTCTGGACAACCTGCCCCAAGTCGTAGTCCCCCTGTATCTGATTTGGAATAAAATGAGACTCTAAAACTAATTGATGCCTTTTGTTACTTGAGCTCAACAATTACCCAGTCAGTTAGAAAAGTTGATAGACTGTGAGAAAAATAGAGAAAGCATAGTTCTTACTCATCTTCACAAAGAAGTTTTCAAAAAATATTTGAGTTAAAACAATTCCAGAGATTGAACTTATGATTTCTCACTTATTCCTCTTTAAATAATGTAAGTTTAACAATCTTTCTCTCCTGGACTCAACAGGAAAATTGGAATAAAATGTGCCACTCAAGTTTTCTAACCACTTAGAGCACAGGAACGAATTCCTTTATGAATATTGGCTGACATGCTGCGAAGCCCTTTGAGGTATTACGACGTTCTGGTTTTTGGTTTTGATGCCCGACTTAAGCTTCATGAAAGTGCCAGTTACGTAGGCCAGCCCATGTCCATTGGCAAGCGAGCAGTTTGGGGTGCCGGTACCACCACCGCACTGCCACGGCCATCCTCGCCGTGGCCTGGCCCACGGCACCTGTCACCCTAGGACTTTCCCCATGGCTGATGGCTCCATGCTGTATGGGGACCGAGGGTTTGGAGAGCAGGGATGCTTGCTACCACTTTCTGTGTTCTTTCCTGCAAATTTACCTGCCCTGTTCCTCAACACCAAACAGCAATAGAAACTAGCTCTTTATTTCTCAAATTGGGTGTAGTAGATAAGACTGCCCGTCCCAATTCTTCAGCCACCTGCAGGAGAATTAGTCATTCACAGTCTTTTGGTGTAACTTTCTGGTGCTCTCCCATTGCAGGTAGATGATGCTTCTTTTCCCAGGTAATGAAATGTTAGCAGATGTTATGCTCACATGGTTTTAGATTTGCTTGTTTGCTTTGGCCTGAACTCTTGCATGCCCACCTCTTGCCATGATTAAAAGTTGCCCTGGGTAGCTACAGGTCCAAGAAAATTAAAGAAACACTGAACCCAAACTATACGCCAGAGCCAGCCTTAAGCCTGAAGCAGAGATGCCCAGCACAGATAAGCCAAATTACAGTGAAAATACAGAACAAGCAAGCGAAAAAGCAAAGGTTAAAGTTAAATGGCAAGTGATAAAATGGGATAAACTTCCTAAAGCATATATAAAAAAACTCTTACATGACATTGTAAAGCCAAACAATCCTGTAGAAAATTACACAAAGACTATGATCTGGCAAGTTACAATTGGGGGAATCCAAATGGATCATAAAAAAGTGCTGCTGAATTTCATTGGTAATCAGCGGAATACAGATGAAACAAAAATAAGATTCCATTTCAAACTCACCAGAAAGTGAAATTTCAATAGGCTGGCATTTTCAAGGTGAGTTAAAACGTGGCGTTATGGAAATCTTTGGGAACCAATTTACTAGTATTAAACAATAGAAAATGGCCCATCTAGTGATCCAGCAGAGGCTTACTTCCAGTACGTGACTTAGAGAAACTCTACGAAGGAGGGCAAAGAAAGCTGCAAAGGCGAGTGGTGAAGACTCACGTGTACTAACCAAAATTTGTTAATGAACACCAACATGAGAGTGGTAAGTGGAGTTAATTCATACAATTGTGATGTTTCAAAGGATGGAACTGATAAATAACATATCTGTATGGACAAATCGCAGAAACACCATACTGAGTAAAAAAATAAAAATACAGAGCATTATGTATGGTATGATGCCATTTATTTAAACTAAAATACAACAGTCTATTATTTTGAGACAGATATTTATGGATGTAAAATGGCAGAAATGGACTAGAAGGATCCACTGCAAACACAGAGGCAGCTGGCCCTGCAGGGTGTGGAGGAAAAGGGCAATGGGACGGGGGCCATCCAGAATGTCCACAGCTCTCTCTACACACTTTATTTCTTAAAAAAGTAAAGGGGAAAAATATATAATTAAAAGTTAACCATGGCTAATTGTGGATGGCAGGAATATGGATATTTGTGTCTTTTTACTAGTATATATATGTATATATATACATAGAATATATATATACACGCAGACGTTGAGAGACAGAGAAAGGAAATGCGCAACGTTGAAGAATCCTCAATAAACTCTCATGATTATCTCCTACAGCGAAGCTGACAGTGTGTCTTTGAAAGATTTAGCAAGTGAAACATTTTGAACTTGCATTTAATGAAGTGTCCTTTACAAAAATGTGTTCTATTTGTCAGACATGCTCATGACCTTACGTGTAATGCAAAGGTGGACACGGGCATGACCCTACCTCAAGGAGCTGACCAGGTGGTGCGTGGGCAACTCCAATTTTACAACTGTACTTTTAAATATAATAATGAGAAAAATAGGCAAGCAAAAAATTGGCATGAGAGCCATAGTTTCTTGTGTGTCCATTATCCATCTTTAAATTATTCTTACAAATATTCATGTTTCTGGTTTTAAAACTTCATTCATTATCTGAAGGCCAAAATGTAACTTGGTCCCAGAAAATGGCTAGTAAATTATGACAATGAAGCAACCTTGCCATTTAAAGTCTGCTAGCAATAACTCATTTTGCCTTTTTTACAGGAAGGAAAATAATATCTCTTTGCTTTCAGGAATACTAAGATAACTGGAGAGGGGCCATTTACAAAAGCCAATAGCTAATGTGACTGTGAAATGGAAAAATAGAAAGAAAAATACACTTTTTAAATAGGGCTGTCAATTCTCTTACTGCAAGTTATTTTCAGAAAATTCAATCTGTTTTCCTTACCTGCAATGAGTTCTTTCAATTCCAGGCTATTGAAAATGTTCTCAAACTATACCTTGCCACTTCATATTCCAAGACATAGACAAAGGGAAACAACGAGATTATATTAACAACTAACCTGGATGTAAATTTAGAGAAGGGTTTATTTAATTTCTATTTTAACAGAAGACACAATTTTGAAGTTAGGTGGCCTTCTGGTGAGTGTGGCAGCTGGCCCTAGCATTTTAGATTTGAGTGTAGTATTGCTAGTCAGAAGGATAATTACATATGCTATCCATGCCAGAGCTGGAATCCCCGCAGTTTTCCACAAGGACTCTGTTCCTGAAAGCCATGCTCTCCATGCAGAGCTGGGGGGCCCGGCCGTGGAAGTCTTCGGTGGTTACTGGGACCTGAGTGGGATGAAGCCCCAGCAGGCAGGAAGTAACAGAGCTCCCCTGTGTGGATGTCCTTGGCTTGGGCTCGCTCTCAGAACCTACAGCAGTAGAGCCGGTGCTAAGAAGCCAGTGGTGGCAGCCTGCTCCCTGCCCCTAACCCCTGGAGTGTAAAACAGGAGAGAAACTAGAGCCCGTGGCTTTGACCCCTTTTTGGAATTCACTGGTATCAGAAGTTCCAAAAGTGATGGACGTAGTAGAATGAACAAGGTTCAGAGAACATCAGAAGGGGCTTTAAATTCTGGCTTTGCCTGTCACTTGGCCTGGGGCCTTGGAAGTACTTTTTCTCTCTTTGCCTCGGTTTTTGCCTCAGTACACTGGAAATTAGACTCTCCTTTCTAGCATGATGGTGGGATCAGAGATACTGCATATAAAATACCTTGCACACGCCAGGCACGCAGCAAACTGTGGCCGAGGTGATTTTTGTTGATGCCGTCCTTCTAGCCCCTTTACAGTCGTGGTTTCTCTTCCACTTTACATGCTGTGCTCCAGACCAACAGACACGTGAGTATGAGCAGAAACAAGAAGACGACGTCCCGGGACAGCTGCCTCTTAGCAAAGGGGTGTCTCTTAGAACATGAGGGGCCACACGCCTGCCCTTGTCAGCAGGTGGCTGGGAGGTCAGTGTGTTGTCTGGAGGACAGACTGAGAGGGAGACAAGACCACAAGATGGGTCACTGGACGTTGGAGTTTGTCCAGCATGTAGTTGTTTAGTGCAAAAGTTGGTCACCCAAACAACCTCCACTTCCTGCTTGAATTCTCCAGGGCCGTGATGACAGAGCTCTTGATTTATCCTTCAACTTCAAAGCCAAGTAGCTGTTTAGATGCGTTTACTCTAGGAGAATTGGTTAAAAGCAATCAGCTGGGCACTAAGTGAAGAAAACCACAAGAGGGTTCTCCCTCCCACCTTGATGGAGTGTCTGAGACCAGATCTTCCCACCCACTTACGCAACTGACACACTGGATCAAACACACAAAACAATTATTTTCAGTCACAGAAACAGGCCATGTAACACTGTGACCCCGAGAACGGGGCCCAAATGCTGCTCCGGATTTCTGCGTAGGGGCACTGGAGCGTGAGCAGAGAACACGGCAGCTGTGCTGTGCTGAGAAGATGAAATGCTTTAGCAATAACACCAGTGCCTTGAAAGAGCAGCAGTGCAGGCTGTGCAAACTGAAGACAGAGAAAAGGACTTGAAAATAATACAGAAAAGAACAACTACTTGGTGACTTCTGGCTAAATTTTATGGTCTATTCTACATGTGATTGGAGTTCCAGAGGAAGGGAACTAGCTACAGAAAAACACCTGAATAAGTAAATTATGGACATGAATTTCCCAAATACAATAGAAACTATAAATCACCAGATCCAAAGAAATTACCAAACCTCAAGCAGAGAAAACGTGAAGAAAACTACACCAAGGCACATCATAACCAAACTGCTGAAAACCAATGATAAAGAGAAAATTGTAAAAGCAGCCATAGAAAAGAGAATGGCTCCAAATTGCTTTTCAGAAAAAGAAAAAAACAGCAAGGAAGCGGCTGTGGCTCAAGTGGTTGGGTTCCCGCTTACCATATGGGAGGCCCTGGGTTCGATTTCCAGGGCCTCCTGGTGAAGGCGAGCTGGCCCACGCGGTGTGGTGAGCTGATGGCCTGCGCAGTGCGGTGAGCTGACGGCTTGCACAGTGCGGTGAGCTGGCGCAGCAAGATGACGCAACAAAAGAGAGACAACTAGACACAGAAAAACACAAAGCAAATAGACACAGTGAGCACAAGCAGCAAGGGGGGGACAAATAAATAAAAATAAATCTTAAAAAAAAAAAAAGCAAGGTAGACAACAATGATATAATATTTGCGATTTATGGAAGGGATTCTATATCCAGCAAAAACAGCCTTCATAAATGAAGGTGAAATAGACTTTGTAGAAAACAAAAACAATTTGTCACCAGCAGACCTGTATTAATTATTAAAGAAATTTCTTCAGGTTGAAAGATGATAATAACGGGGGAAATTGCTTCTACACAAATGAATAGAGTCATAAAGAGTATATATGTGGATAAACATAAAATATTTTCTAATTTTTAAATTTTCCTTAAAGAAAATTCATTTGAAAGAAAATAACGATGTATTTAAATAAAAATCAGTAAAACGTTTGAGCAAACACTTAAAATGACCAAGAAGCACATGAAGAGTTGTTCAATATCATTAGTCATCAGAAGAATCAAAATTAAGACTAGAGTGAGACTCCATTACAAACCCACCACGCTGTTTGAGATTTAAAAGGCTGACAATACTAAGTGTTGACGAGGATGTGGCACTGGAACTCTCACTCACGCCGATGGAAATGTAAACTGGCGCACCACCTTGGGAATCAGGGAGGCAGTTTCTTATAAAGCTAAATTACACTTACCGTACAACCCGGTAATTCCATTCCTCTGTATTAACCCAAGAGAATGAAAACAAAGACTGTACGTAACAGCTGTGTTCACAATTGCCCCAAACTGGAAACAACCCAAATGTTTATCAACATGTAAATAGATAAACAAATGGTGACCCAGTCATACGATGTGATTGTGCTCATGATAACAAGGAATAAACTTCTGCTACACGCAACATGTATGAATTGCAAAGTTACGCTGAATGAAAGAATCCAGGCACAATGGTATGATACCATTTATAGGAAATAAAAAACAAGCAAGATTATAATTACAGAGAGCAGATTCGCTCTCACCTGAGGCTGGTGTTGGGTGTGGGGATTAATTGCAAAGGGCAAGAAGAAATTTGGGGAGTGATGGAAACCGCTCTACTTTGTGGTATTGCTGGGTGTAGAGTATTGTTGAGACTCACTAAATTCTTCCCTCAAACTTGTGCATTTTATGTTATGTAAATTACACTTCCCACTCCCTAAAGTTTTAAAAAATAAGAAAAGTAGCAGGATTCACACAGTTAAAGTTACTTACATAGTAAAAGCTCCCAAGAATGGGTGACTACCGAGCATAAATGCAGGGGTAATTTTTTGTCCATGTTGAGTCTTTGCCCTTCCATGGATCCCAAACCACATTTCTTGCTAGTAAACAAACCGGAGCAGAAAGGAGGGAGGCTTTCCATTTCCCAAGCCTTGCTTCACCTGGTTCC
Organism: Tolypeutes matacus; assembly: GCA_026826555.1. NCBI lineage: Eukaryota > Metazoa > Chordata > Mammalia > Cingulata > Chlamyphoridae > Tolypeutes > Tolypeutes matacus. Next base: position 4,993,525 of record JAKSZT010020074.1, on the reverse strand, counting down.
CAGCTACCTCATCAATTAAGAAGAACTTTCAGGAAACCCCCAAGAGCAGGGATCAAAGTCAGAACCAAGATAGCGTCTAATTCTCCATGAAAGAAAACCTCTGAGTCAGTTTTGCCTGTGAATGAGAAACAGAGCAGAGTGCCCTGCATCGTGGTTTTAACGCTCTGAGACACCAGGGATATTCCGTGAACATTAGGAGTCGGAGGTGAGGGCTATGGTGACTCACGGAGGAAGCCTCAGAAACACCTGTGGGACTGAGTGATGCTGATCGTTCAGGACTCTTTCGACCTTCACCGAGCCTGTCAATGAGTGGTCCCCACTGTGCTTAAAACACACCATTTTGTCATTGGAATTATAACTCTATTAGGATAAAAATCAAAAGGAATCTGTCCCCTGTGATCCTTCCTACAGGATGTAAGGTATATTTGTATCAGAAAGAGAAGAAATCATTCTCTCTCCGATTGAGCAGGTATTTATTTTACAGACTTTGGGCCAGTGAGATGCCTGGTGTTGCATGTTTTCTAAGGTCCACCGTGAGCCTGGGGACTCTCAGCAGCCATGTTCCTCCTTCCACTTGACTCAAGGGCTGGCCTCGGTCAGGGCCAGAGCCAGGGCCTTGGCCTTGCTGGCTGAGTGTCCGTGGAGGAGTCACTTGAGCTCTGTTTCTTTGATTTCCTCTGCAAAGCAGCTGGCTGAGCCCTGTGTGGAAGGACCAGTGCCAGCGGCAGGAGGCCCGTGAGGGGTGGGCTGAGAGCCCCGGCACGGAAGGAGGTGGCTGAGCCGAGCGGCTCAGAGATGAGCCGAGACGCTCAGAGATGCGGAGTGTCTCCAGGACCTGCTCATGGACAAACCCAGCGTGGTCTGCAAAGCTTCTGACCAGGGAACCACCAGCTTTTGTGCTTGTCCAGCTCCTGGGGAGCATCGAGCAGTCACAGAAGTGTGGGTCCCGTGCCCGGCATGAAAGAGGAGGCTGAGAGGTGGGTGATTAATGCTAGTCGAGTGAGAAGATGAGGCACGTGTGCAAGCAAGGGGAGTGGACGTGGCTGAGAGCCACGAGGCACCCAAGAGGCCCCTCGCTGGCCTTGGGGACTCCACAACAGCCAAGGATGGAGACAGCACTCTCCGGTGTTCCTACTAGTATAGACTGAAGGGCGCAGAGAACACCAAACTCCTGAGAAACGGCACTTCCCCTGTCATCTGGAGAGCCATCCACGCCGCGGAAGGTAGAAATGGAGTGCGGAATCCAGGCTTTTCCCTTGGTTGCCTCGTGTGCCTTAGCTCCTAGAGGGCTGGGGGCCAGAGCAGGCCCGCGAGCTGCCCTTCTGTGCCCCAACGTGCCCCCGCCCAGCCTGCGCTCAAGGGTCCCGGGGGCCCAAAGCCAGGTGCAGGACAGCTTTAGCCAGGCAGGAGGAGCGGGAGCCGTGGAGCAGCCCAGACCCAGAGGAGTCGAGAAGGAGAGATCGGAGAAGAGAAGGAAATAAAGTGGTTGTGGCATCCGCAAGTGGGGCGAGCTCCCGCTGGTGCTGGCAACACCGTGGGCAGAATTTTCAGGCTTTGAAAGAGAACAGGATGAGTGGACAGGACAACTGGGCAGAGAAAGGCCCTCCGAGAGTGTGGTACTAAGGGGCTGGCGGGCTCGCCAGGGGCTCCCCTGCCCCTCCCAGAGAGCTGGGACCTCTTCCGGCTCCGGCTCCAGTCCCCCAGCTCGCTAATCACGCACATCACAGCCCGGCGCGGCGGCAGAGGCTTCAGGCATCTTCCAGTCCGAGCGGGGCCGATGGAGAGCCGCCTATCCATCATCACCCAGCACCGACAGCTCATCTCTGCGAGCCGGAGGGATGCGCCTTCCGAGGCGTGCAGTGACAGGACAATACAAATGGCCTGTTTGCGGACGTCAGCGCCCAGCGGCCCGTGGCAGGCGGGCAGCGGGGGCCTCGGCAGGTTTTAATATCTGGCTGTCCAGCCTCGGCCGTGTGTCACAGCCACGAGCCGCCGCGACCTTGAAGGCGCGTCTCCTTGGCTCCTGTCTTCACACAAAATACACTTAGCCCGCTGCCCAGTGCGGCCTGGGTGGCTGATTTTTTCTTCTTCCATGTGGCACACCAAGCCCTGGGCGAGTGACCCAGCGCCTCCCTGGGGGCCGTGGGGCAGCTGCTGCTGGTGGTCCTGGTGGCAGCTGGAACAGGGACCCCTCCCCACCCGGGAGGCGTGTGGTCAGCCTCTGACTTGAAACTGCAGAGGACAGAGGCTCGCCCCTCCAGGATCTCCTCGGAGCCCCTCCCCTGGAGCTCATCACCCTCCCAGCCCTTCCGGGGCACCGTCCTTGCTCCTAAAGCATCTGGCCTTGCACCTACTTCCGGGCACGTGGGTCCTCTCTCTTTCCAGCCCATGCACCATGACAGCTTAGGGGAGCAGGAGGGGTTGGGAAAGGGTGAGGGCTGCTGGCCACTCATAGCCTGCAGGCAGGACGGCGGGGAGGGCGTCGAGGGGCAGGGCTGGCGGGGGCAGCGGGGGCCCTGGCCTAAGGCCCAGCTCCGGGTTTGGGCCAAGAGAGCCGAAGGCAGGCAGTGGCCGAGGGACAGTGCTGAGGGCAGCAGGCTGCCACCGGGTCCTGGCCTGGCTTCTGGAGGAGCCCACCTCGAGGTGCCCTTCACGTGGACAGGGCCACGAGAGCCCAAAGGGGGGGCCAGAGCCGGCAGGACCTGAGGGGGCCGGTGCCAGCGGTAGACCCTGGACTGCACGGGCTCCCACCTTGAGCCTCAAGTGGCCGCCAAGAGGGTCAGGAGACAGGCTGAGAGTCCAGAGCAGACGCGGCCGAGGACGCCGCACGCCGTGGCAGGCCTTTAAGCACTGTTGTGGGGTGAGCCGTGTCCCCCCAAAGGAGCTGCTCAGGCCTGTCCTGTGGGAAGACGCGCTTCGTTAGGATGAGGCGGGCGGGTTAGGGCGGCTCCGGCCAATAGCAGGGTGTCCTGCTGAGACGGGGCAGCGGGGAGACCCGGCGCGGCGGGGAGGGCGGCAGCGGCAGCTCCTGCAGCTGCGGAGGCCTGTGGCCCTGCCAGCACCGCCGTTTGGGGCGGCCGAGCGGCCACGTGTGTCTGTAGTTTCCAGCCAGGCGGCGGACGTGACCCGGCACCCAGAGCCCGTCTTGGCGCCGGGAGGGGCGAGAGGAGGGCACGCAGCCCCAGGTGGCCCTCGGCGGAGGACAGTCGCCAGGCGCTGGTGTGGTCACTAGGGAGGGCCGCTCCCAGCGGCGGGCACTTTGGCCTGGACGTGGGCACGGGGCTCGGTGCGCCTGCAAGGAGCTGGGATCGGTCCCCCGTGGCACGGCCGCCGTGGCCCTGGGGTCTGCGCGCCAATCACCTGCACCCGCTCCTGCTGGCAACGACCCAAAGCTCGGCAGAGGGTGCCAGCCTGCGGCGGCGCCGCGTGCCCCCGGGCCGGCTGTGTCTTCTCTGGCCCTCAGCCCCGGCCTGGCGAGCTCTGGGCTCCGTCTTGTTTGCTCTCCCACCCGGCAGGGTCTCCCCGTTGAGCTGAAGACCGTGATCTCAGACAGGACGGAGCAGAGTCGGCCCTCCTTGGCCTCTTCTGTCCTGGGCGTGCGCTCAGGGAGAGCGGTGGGGGTGCTGCTGGCATGAGCAGCAGAGGCCAGGGGTGCCGGCCCCAGGACACCCCACAACGGGGCACCCGGCCCCAGGTGCCCGCAGCACCGAGGGTGAGAAACCCGTGTCCAGGGAAGACACGGCCGGGGGCCTCGGGGCGCCCCAGCAGAGGCCTCCTGCAGCCCCCCGGCCCACCCCAGGCCCCCTCGTCCTGCCTCGCAAAATCAAACCATGGACTCGAAGAGCGTAAACGCCGAAATGGCCCGTTCACTGCTGCTCCCGCGCCTCCGAGCCTCGCAGGGGCAGCGCGGCTTCCCCCACGGGCAGCTCTGAATTAGTTATTGACGCCCTTGGCGCCCGCAGCATGCGGGGTCCGCAGGGGCCCCCCTTGCGGCTCAGGCTTCTCGCAGCCCAGCAGCCGCCTGCTGAGCGGGTCCCGGGGTCAGTGTGTCCAGCAGGTGGGGGCGAACGGCCGCGAGGCCCCAGCGCTTCCTGCCGCCCTGAACCGGTCAAGAGGCCAGGAGGGCCCCGGTCAAGGTCAGGGGCTTAGCAACCCCTCCCCGTGGGGGAAACCGAGGCCTGCCACGGAGGAGGCCGTGTGGACGGAGAGTGCGGGGGCCATTGGGGGAGGACACAGCCTGCCCACGGCAGCGCTGCCTTCCCCAGGAGGCGCTGCTAAAACAGCAGCTGCCGGGGCAGCGTGGGGGCCTCTGGCCAGGCTGCCCTCGCTCTCGGCCTCCGCCCTGTGAACATGGGTGTCTGTTCTCCTGCTGCTTGATTTTCCTGCAGCGATTCTAAAGCTGTAGAGGCACGCGGGGAGCAGGCATCGCGTCCCCAGGCTGGGGAAGCACCTCGACATGAACACACAACCTACCACGACACCCACCTGCACAGGGGGCCCCTGCACACCTGAGACGTGCCTGTCCAGCACCCACCTGCACGGGGCCCTGCACACCTGAGACGTGTCTTCCCAGCACCCACCTGCACGGGGCCCTGCACACCTGAGACGCGTCTTCCCAGCACCCACCTGCACTGGGCCCTGCACACCTGAGACGTGTCTTCCCAGCACCCACCTGCACGGGCCCCTGCACACCTGAGACGCGTCTTCCCAGCACCCACCTGCATGGGGCCCTGCACACCTGAAACGCATCTTCCCAGCACCCACCTGCACGGGGGGGGCCCTGCACACCTGAGATGTGCCTTCCCAGCACCACCTGCATGGGGGGGCTCTGCACACCTGAGGTGTGCCTTCCCAGCACCACCTGCACAGGTGACCCCTGCATATCTGACATGTGGCAAGTCTAGGTGAGATGTGTCTTAAGTGCAAAATGCACACTGGATTTCAAAGATTCAGTATCAAAAAAGAAGGCAAAATATCTTATCAACACTGTCACTGTTGAGTATGTGTGGAAAGGCGCTGTCTTGCTTCTATTGGGTAAATCAAATGGGTTATTAGCATCGGAAACCTGGCTGTCATTCCCTGGATTTCCACAGCTTATCACCTTCCGGGAGACACTTCCCCGACTGATTCCCGCGCTCAGTGGTGCTGATGAGCTCCAGCTCCGGAGGCACAGGCGCCCCCTTCACCATTTTGTGAGTCAAACGTCTATGCAGCTGCAGGGGCAGGAACTCAGCCCACCAGAAGCCTGGAGAGGGGACGCGTTGGCTCACGCATCGGGGAGCCCAAGGCTGTTGCCAGCTTGGGGCAGCTGACCCTGGAGATGCAGAGGGTGTCACCGGCGGCGGAGCCGGGCCCCACATTGACCGTGAGAACTCCCGAGGCAGGACCAAGACCGACTGCCAGTGCCCGTTTTGGCAAGTTGTGACACGTCTACACTGGGAACCTGTGGCCACAGTCAAGGCGACGAGCGTGTGCTTCCCCCAAAACAAGGCTGCTTCTCCCTGCTTTCCCAGGCACCATCTGTTGGCGGAAATATTTCATCTGCTGGCAGTTTCTCTCCATTTCTTTTTAATTCTGTGGGTTTATAACTCTTTGAAATCTCTTTACTATTATTTTAATGGATTCTTTCAAGGGGAACTATATTCAACTCTGTACTCTGTTAAGGTGGATGTCAGGATAAAGCAACGTGGTTAGATAGGATTTGAAAAATCGAATTGAGATTTGTTACTTTTGAGCTCCTTTTTGTAGTATTTCAGTAAGCCTGTTGAAAAGTTTCTTAAAATTATATTATTTATATGGGAGATGTGGAAGAGAAAGGCAAAGGAGAGACCTCATGAATAATTACAAAATTCTAATTTCCAAATAAAAATTTTAATATCTCTTCAGAAAAAGAGAGAGAGGCAGAAAGAAGCAGTGGTAGTTCACAGGCCCCCCAGTGCAGAGGGGCCAGCTGTCATCAGAGAGAAGCAGGTGGCTGGCTCTGTTTGGATGTGATGTCCTACAGAAATCTCATTTTCTTGACTTTTTAATGCAAAAATCCACCAATTTTCACCAGTCTTTCTGCATATCTAATGCATTCCCAGGTGGCATGAAACTGCTTATCAGAGCGAGGCACCAGCTAGCCTGGTGATTAGCCCAGAGTTGCCGCTCGTGGGAGAGCGGGGAAGCCCTGAGGGCTGGGATGGGTTTCCACAGGTCAGCTTGGCTGGCCTTGTGTCCAGCTGTTCGGTCAAACTCTGGCCCGGAGGCTGCTCTGCAGGTATTTTGTAGATGGGATTAGCATCTGCAACCAGTTGACTTGAAGTAACGTGACCACTCACTGAGGTTTCCAGGGGATGGAGAAATCCCACCCCAAGGCTGCAGCATAAATTCCTGCTGCACTTACCAGCCTCTGGCCTGCCCCAAGAATGCCAGATTTGCCAGCCGCCACCATCACATGAGCCCATGCCTTAAAAACCTCTCTGTCTCCCTTCCTCTCTCTCTCTTTCTCTAATATCTATATCTATCTTGTTCTATCTAATCATATTTATCATCTATCATTTATCTAGCTGTCTATCATCTATCTCTAATATCTATCATCTATCATTTATCTATATCTCCCTCCCTCCCTTCTTTCCTTCCTTCCCTCCTTCTTTCCTTCCCTCCTTTCTTTCTCCCCTCCCTCCCTCCCTCCGTCCCTCCCTTCCTCCCTCCTTCCCTTCCTTCCTCCCTCCCTCCTTTCCATCTATCCACCCATACATTCTCAGCTCTGTTTCTCTGGAGAACCCCACCTGATACAAGGGTCATCAGGGAAAAGTGGATATTCCTTAAGAATGGCAGGAAAGGTTTAGTAATTCAGTCAGATGTGGTTTTCTCTATCTGCTGGAAAATGGGAATTCCTGTATAAGCCTTTTGGCTGCACAGGCAGAAGAAAGCTTTTTACTCGCCTGACTTGCTGGGCGCCCACAGCAGCTGCAGTGGCCACGTGTGCAGGCACAGAAGAAAGGCTCGCCCAACTCTTCCAGGCTTGCATGGATCTGAGCAGTAGCCAGTTGGAAAGAAACAGCACAGAGAAATGTGAAAGTCAGGAAATCTAGCAATTTCTGAGGTGCTGTCAATTTGTGCAGCAATGATATGAGTGATAATAACTGGCATTTATTGAGTGCTTGCTGTGTACAAGGCACAGTTCTAAGTGGTTTCCATGTTTTATAACAGTGTCTCCTTCTTCCTAACGTGCTTTGGCTCAGATCTCTGCCTAACACGAGCCATCTCCGGGGGGCCTGGGGTTCAGTTCCCCTGCCATTGCCCCGCCGAGCCTGTCTGTGATGTTACCTTCTGCTCACTCTGCCTGGACCACACTCACAGGCGCCGATCCAGCTTCAGCCTCTCCAGCCGTCCTTGCCGGCCGTTCCTGGCTGTGCTGGAATGAGCTCAAGCCTTCCCCTGCGCTGCAGCCGCCCAGGTCATAATCACCACCTAATTTAGGGTCCCAGGGCTCATCGGGACAATGTGGCTGGTCCTTGGGCGATGGGCGATGGGCTTGGCAAGGACTGCTTGACTGTGTGCTAGACGCCCCGATTCCTGCAGGGTCGTGCCAGGGCCGGGAATGAGACCGCGGGAGCGCGAGAGCAAAGGGCGAGCGCAGCCACAGCTCGTGGTCGGGGTCAGTGGGTGGGGCCGAGCACGCGGCCACGGGGATTTTCCTCCCCCGCTGCACTGCCTGGTGCTGTCTGGAGCGCAGGTCCGGCCAGGGCCAGCCTCCTCGGGCATCAGGTGTCGCGTGCTGGACCCCAAGCCTTCCAGAAGCCCCTGGAGTGCAAGCAGCAGGCTCTGGCAGCACTGTGTCCCCACAGCTTCGTTCCTGGTGGAAAGCTGAGATGGGCAGAGGAAGCCTCTGGGGCCCGGAGACATTTTCTGAGTCCTCACAGGTTAAGGGTCCAGGGAGCTTCCTTTGGGTGGTGGAAGATTCCGGATGGGCCCAGGCAGCCCCTGACAATGGACTCAAAGCCCACTTCCCAGCCCAGGCCTGACCGCTGGCCTGAGGCGGTGGCCCAGCACAGGCCCTCGTGGCTCCGGCCAGGCGGTTGGTCAGGTGTCCAGACCGTTCCCAGCCTGTCAGCCAGGGGCAGGGCCGGGGTCTCCCAGGCCCTCCAGGCCAGGGGGGACGGTGTGAGCTGGTCTCTTTCCATTGCGCTTCCACACGGCAGAGAGAAAACCAGGGCGACGCGCGGGAATGCTGCCTCTTCCACAGAAGGGTGGGCTCCGCGATCGGCCGTGTCCCCAAATACATTCACCGCCGCACTCCCTCCTGCACACGAGACCCCGCCTGGAAATGGGCCTTTGCGGTGGAATCGGGTTACGACTTGGCCACGCTGGATTAGACTGCTGTCCTGAAGGGACGAGGACAAGGCACAGACACACAGACACAGAGGGGCGACGGCCACAGGGAGAAGAGGCGCGTGAGGGGGCCGCAAGCCAAGGGGTGGCCAGATGCTGGAAGGGGCAGGAGGCACCCCTAGCACCCAGCCCTGGCTTAGGGCTTCCAGCCTCCGGAGCGCAGGAGAGTGAATCCCTGTGGTTCTCAGCCCTGGGCTTGTGGGCTTTGTTATGAGACCCCAAGACTCAGACAATGGGGCCCAGACCTACCCCCAGGCCGGCACAGACTGGGGACCCCTGGGCATGTGGGAGGAGAGGCCCAGCAGCCCCCCCCCCCCCACAGGAGGACCCTGCCATCTTCCCGCCTCCATTCCCCTCCACCCTCCCTCCCCCATCCTTCCCCCACTGTCCTCCTCCAATGTCCTCTCTCCACCAACCTCCCTCTGTCCTCCCTCCCCATCCTCCCTCCCCATCTTCCCTCCACCATCCTCCCCCAGTCCTAGGCAGGTCCCTCCATGTTGGGCCTCTGAGCCACCCATGCCCCTTGAGCCTCTCTGCCATCATGAGATGTCTGAGAGTCGGTGATAAGTTTTGCTATGAAACGGGACTTCCAAAGTGAGCACAATGTCCATAGAAGGGGGTCCGTTTTCAGAATTGTTTCTTTCTGGCAATTCCACCTTGGCGTCTGCAGAGGCTCCTGCAGCCAGTCCCGAGGCGTGTGCCGCGAGCTCGTGGCTTGGAGCCCCAGGAGCCCCATGTCCCCCAGGCCAGCATGGCCCCATGAGTGGGCACCGCGGTGAGGTGCTCGGGCAATGGCCCTGGGAGGGAAAAAGGAGCAGGCTAACCCCATAACAGAAAGCAGAACTTCCACGAGGTAGCCTTGGTGAAGGTGGAGCTGAGACTCCGCAGACTCCACGGCAGCGGCTTGGCGCCATCTCTGAACCAAGCAGCCCTGGCTTCCCGCCTGCAGGAGGCCGTGCCCCTGACGGGGAGGGGACGGGGGAGGGCGTGACGTCTCCTCCACCCCGTCTCGCTCCAGCAAGCCGTCACTCTTTTATCTCTTCTATCTTTTCATGGGAAATTAATAGGGGCTGCAGCTACCCTTTGAAGAGAGGTCAGAGCCTCTTGTCTGATTGCAGAGCAGAGCGAGGGGCCCCAGGGCCCACGAGAGCCCCCACTCAGGCACCAGCCCCGAGGCAGCTGGAGAAGTGACAGCCCCTAACACGTCTGGAGACAGAGGTTGAGCCTGTCCTTGTGCAGTGCCTGCATCTTTCCCCAAGGTCTGAGACGATGCAGCCGTTTAAAACCCTGCCAGGTGAACTCTAAGCGCCAGCCTGGCCAGGCCTGCGTCCAGGCAGTTGGTTCACGCAGGGGGTGCCATCTCGGTGTCTTGCAGATGTGACGGACACGGGCAATCAATGCTTCAAGGAGCCCACCCTTGAGGACATGGGTGGGCTCGTCCAGCCGGCTGGAGGCCTAAAGAGCAGGGAACCGAGGGGTCCCGGAGAAGCAGAGATTCTGCCTCAAGGTTTCACCTTTGGCTCTCGTCTAAGCCCCCAGCCTCCTGCCTCCCTACGGACTGCGGACTCAGCACGGCGACCCCAGCTCCTGGGGAATCCCCAGCTGCCTGAGGGATTCCAGCCGTGCCAGCCCCACAAGCGAGAGCTAATTCCCAGAGCCCTGCCCCTCAATCACCCACTAACGCACCCTCCACGCACGCACACACACGTAACCTGCTGGCTGTGTCTCTGGAGACCTCTGGAGAGCCCCACCTCGAAGAGGAGGCCGCTGAGCCCACGCCTCGGAACACTGCCAGCTAGCAGGGATCAGGGAGCGTGGACGTGCCCAGGAGAGCGCCCGGGCCAGCTGCTGCCGCTCGGTACCAACACGGTGGGGTGTTACTCAAGCACCCCACCGTAAGGCCTGGGGGTTCCCAGCCCGCCCCGCGATTTCGGGCAATGGGCGGTGGGTAGGCTTCCTGGGGCCTTCCGTATCAGCGCTTTCACCCAGTCCATCCTGGGTGCGCCCAGGGTGCTGGCTTTGCTGAAGAGAGAGGCTTCTGGGGGAAGGTGCCAGCCCCTCGCTCCCACCTGAGCCCAGGTGCTTCTCCCTGGGCCCCGGGCCCCCCTCCCTCCTTTCCAGCAGATCAGCCTCGACTCGCACCTTTAAAGGGCTCTGTCTGGGGGCAGGCAGTGCGCCCCGAGGAGCGCCTGGCGTCAGACTTCTCCAGAGAGAGCCTCGTCAAGACAGCCCCCAGTTTCCACAACCCAGAGCATTTCTGAGATAAAACCACGTGCGTGAGTGTCACAGCTTTAAATGCCTGGCAACTTACACGTGTGCCTTAACCCTGCCTTCAGAATCCTGGCCTCGCGCGGCCCTTACAAGGCCCTGAGAGTCATCATCCTCATTGGGGTGGGCTCGCGGGGCAGGGGGCTTTGGAAAGGCCTTTGGCTGGTACTCAGCAGAGCTGGGCTGGGTCCCTGGGCCTCCTGGGGTTTCCTCAGCATCCCCACACTTTGGCAGAAACAGCAGGGAAGGATTTCCAAAGGCCCTGAAAGGAAAGGGTGGCCCCCGGCACGTTAGCATCTTTGTCTCGGTCAGGGGGCGAAGGGGTGTGGGCAAGGAGGCCGGTGGGAGGAACTGGGCAGGTGAAAATGTGAGAAACGGCTGGCACTGAACCAGGGAGCCGGACGGCCAGCTAGCTCAGAGGGGAGGCGCAGAGGAGGTCAGGTGTGCCCGAGGGGAGGGCGCTGGTCCCACCCACTCCCCTGAGCTGGTTCTGGGAAGCCAATGCCTGCCACCGAGAAGCAGAGCTGAGCCCTGTGACAAACGGTCCTCGGTGCAAAGCCTAGTCAGGAGGCCCCAGCCTGTCGGGGTGGCACCGGGGGTGGCACCGGGGGTGGCACGCCTGCTCTTTGGAGAGGCTGCTCTGAGGAGAGAACACAGCCTCGGGCTCAAAGGCCAGCCCACCCCCAGCCCGTCCTGCACTGAGCAGGTTCCGCAGAGCCCCCCTGCAGGCTGGGAGTGGAGCCAGTGGCAGCACCACAGTGTCCACGAAGGAAGCAGCTGTTCTTTTAATTTCTACTGAAGAGCCAGGGAAGAATGGATAGAGAAACCTACAGGTGATTGGCTGGATTTCCCTAATGCTTAGTCGAAAGACAACTGGCATCAAAAGACAAGTGATCAGGTATCAGAGCGGTTTGCACCTGGGGAGGCCGTACAGGAGCGTGTGCAGGTGTGAAGCTTTGGGGTTATTGCGTATCAGCCACAGCTAAACTTACTTGCAGGAGTTCAAAAGGAACAGCACTTGCCCTCTCTCTGCTTTTTCAGAAATTATGCTGACAGGATTATCCCCCAATTCCCTGCACAAGCACCTAGTTCTGTTACTCGCAGAGAAAAGGCAGCCTTGGACCAAGGAGCAGTCAGATGCAGAAGCCCTGTTCTGCTCAGAGCGTTCTATTCGTTTAAAAAATGGCGCATGGGAAAGCTTCCTTTCAAAGACCACAGAATGGTCCTTGTTGGAAATGGAAGAAATTCCTTTCGATATTTAAAATGAACATTAATTTATTTGCAGGAAAAGTCACCTTTCCCTTCTTCCATGAGACTTAGTGGTAAATGGGGCAAAGCTGGGACGATTCTAGGCAAGTGAGCGTCATAATTTCTACGTGGAGCTGTCTGGTCGATCAGAGTTAGATCCAGCTTGCCTTTGAGCTGTATGTGGGGAGGGCGGGGAGAGGGTGCAAGTGACGATGCCTGGTGGAAGGGATTTGGTCAGCCCTGCTGGACTGGCCCAAGGGACGTCCCGGAGAGGCTTCCCCTCTGTTACCGCAAAGCCAGCAGGCGCGGGACTTCCCTGTGGGTGTTGTCTGGGCTGATTCAGGGAGAGCCCTGAGCCCCCAGATGCCGTCTGGCCGCTTCTCCCTTGTCTTGGCTCTTTCCCTGGCAGGTCAGAGCCATCCTAAGGAATGCTGGGTGGTCACTGCTTCTCTACTGCTCAAGTCACGTGCCTTGTGCCTTTCACAGTTTGGCCTCAAAAATGAGTTTATGCAGATACGTTCTCTTATTAGATTGGTCTCTAACGAGTCCACCCCCACCCTCCACTAAACAATACTCTCTTAAAGGCTTCTAAAGATCTCCTGATCAAGTGCCACGTCTCCTCTTGATCCACAAGATCTTTGAGTGCGCTGGGTGTCTGTGCTTTGCCACTGGGCCGTCTTCTTCAGGAAGCTCAGGCACCCTCCCGTGTCCTCCACGGCAGAGCTCTGCTCCGCTCCAGCCTGGCACATCCAGGGGCGAGGCTGTTAAAGTTTCCCTGGCCAGCTTGAGTGCCTAACACTGCTGAAACGCGCTCATCTTACACTGGCAGGAGCGCTCTGGCTTTAGCAGCTCTCGGCGATCTCTCAAAACATTTGTGACTATAGTTTGCTAAGAGAACAGCAATTCGCCCAGCCTCCCTTGACTTCCTGGTCGGTTTCCTCACTCCCCGTCATGTCTGGGGCCAAACATTCGGAAGAATCGTGAGGGCGTGTGAACCCGATCCTGCCCGAGCAGCCGTGGTCCTCCCACCGGGCTCTCGGGACCTCTGGGGCTTGTTACAGCAGGACAGCGGGGCCCAGCGGGGGCCCAGGGATGGGCCATCTACCGAGTCCCCAGGGGCGGCTGCGGGAGCGCCTGGCTGTGCCTTGTCGCTCGGAAGGAGCGGGTGGCACTGCGCATCAGTCAGAGGTCTGCTGTTCTGGAAGGCAGAGGACCCTCCCCTCATTTGCTTAAAGGTTACCTCGATTTTTCTTAAATGTAACAGACCACTCCTCCCCACCACCGCCGACTTCTTTAATGCAAAGTAAGCCAGGTGAATTTGTGTCTGTGATTTTAGTTTGGGCTGGTAAATAAAACAATTGTCCCCTCTCCCACCAAATATGTTAGTGGAAGCTCACATGCAAAAACTTAAGAGGATAAGCCAGAATAATTTGATAGTTTTACAGAAAAAAAACAGCCCGATGCTCCCACTTCAGTCATTCTATGTGGGAGAAGGGAACCTTTTTAAGTTAAATGAATTTATTTTTTATTGTGGCAAAATATACATAACAAAGATCATTTTAACCACTTTGAGTGACAATTCTTTGGCCTTGCGTACGTTGACAACATCGTGTAAGTTTCAACACTATCTACTTCCAGAGTATTTTTATCATCCCGAACCAAAACTCAGTCATTTAGCAATAACTCCCCATTCCCCTTTCCCACACCCTGGTAACCCCTATTCTGCTTTCTGTCTCTACGACTTTGCTTATTGTAAGTGTTTCATATAGGAGAATTACTACCATATTTGTCCTTCTGTGTCTGGCTTATTCCATGCAACATGAGGTCTTCAAGCTTCATCCACATTTAGCATGGGCCAGCACTTCTCTTCACTCTACGGCCGAATGATGGACCATTGCACGAATAGACTGCATTTTGTTCATCCACTCATCTGTAGATGGGCACTTGGGTTGCTTCCACCTTTTGGCTTCCGTGACTAAATCTGCAGCGAACATTGTTATACAAATACCTGACTCTCTGCTTTCAATTCTTTTGGGTATATCACTAGGAGTGGAATTATAGGCTCAGAGGGAAATCTGTATTTAACTTCCTGAGGAACTGCCAAACCGTTTTCCACAGTGGCTACACCATTTTGCATTCCTACCAACAATGTACTAAGTTTCCTATTTCTCCACATCCTTGCCAACACTTGTTATTTTCTGTTTTATTTTTCAATAGTAGCCACCCTAGAGGCTGTGAAAGGGTATCTCACTGTAATTTTAATTTGCATTTCTTTAATGGCTAGTGATGTTGGACATCTTTTCATATATTTATTAGCCATTTGAATATCTCCTTTGTAGAAATGCCTGTTCAAATCTTTGGCATGTTTTTAAATTGGGTTGTTTGTCTTTCTGCTTTGAGTTGTAGGTGTTCTTTATATATTTTTGATATTGAACTCTTATCAGATATAAAGTTTCCAAGTATTTTCTCCCATTCTGTAAGTTGCCTTTTCCCTTTCTTGATAATGTCCTTTGAAGTATAAATGGTTTTCATTGGGTGAAGTCCATTACACTACTTTTTCCTGTGTGGCTTGTGTTTTTATAAATCCATGGCCTACTGCAAGGGCCTGAAGATATTTTCCCATGTTTCTTATAAGAGTTTTGTGGTATTCCTTTTATATTTAGGTTGTTGATCCATTTTGAGTTAGTTTTTGTATACGGTAAGAGGGAGGGGACACACTAGTTCTCTTGCATGTGGATTTCCAGTGGTCCCAGCACAACCTGTGGAAGAGACCATTAATTTTCCATTGAATGGACTTGGCGTCCTTGTCGAAAATCAGCTGGACATAGACGTTTGGGTTTATCTCTGGACCCTCAATTTTATTCCACTGGTCTACATGCATCCCTATGCCAGTACCACACAGTTTTGATTACTCTGGGTTTGTGTAGATAGTTGTGAAATTGAAAAGTGTGAGTCCCTCAACTTTGTTTTGTTTTGTTTGCATTATTGTTTTGGCTTTTCAGGTCCCTCTTGCAATTACATATGAATTTGAGGATAGGCTTTTTCATTCCTGCAAAAATGGACATTAGAATTTTTATAGAAATGGTATTGAATTTGTAGGTTGCTTTGGGTAGTACTGCCATCTTAGCAATATTAAGTCATCCAATCCATAAACATGGAATATATTTCCATTTAATTAGGTCGTCTTTAATTTCTTTCAGCAATGTTTTCTAGTTTAAACTGTACAAGTGTTTCACCTCCTTGTTTAAATTTATTCCAAGGAATTTTATTCTTTTGGATGCTATTGCAAATGAAATTGTTCTCTTGATCTCCTTTTCAGATTGTTCATTACTGATATAATGAAT
Organism: Tolypeutes matacus; assembly: GCA_026826555.1. NCBI lineage: Eukaryota > Metazoa > Chordata > Mammalia > Cingulata > Chlamyphoridae > Tolypeutes > Tolypeutes matacus. Next base: position 4,978,289 of record JAKSZT010020074.1, on the reverse strand, counting down.
CCTGCAACTTTGCTGAATTCATTTATTAGTTCTAGTACATTTCTTGTGGATTCTTTAGGATTTTCTATATGTAAAATCATGTCATCTGAAAATAGGGATAATATGACTTCTTCCTTTCCAATTTGCCTTTTATTTCTTCCTTGTGCCTGACTGCTATGGCTACAAATTTCCATACAATGTGGAATAACAGTGTTGACAGTGGGCATCCTTGACTTGTTCCAGATCTTAGGGCAAAATATTTCAGTCTTTCACCATTGAGTATGATATTTTCTGTATGTTTTTCATAAATACCCTTTATCTTGGTGATAAAGTTCTCTTCTATTCCTAGTCTCCTTAGTGCTTTTATTCTGGAAGGGTGTTGGATTTTGTCAAATGCTCTTCTGCCTCAATTGAGATAATCATGTGGTTTTTCCCCCTTCATTCTGTTAATGTGGTGTGACATTTTGAAGCTTTTTGCAGACCCCAGAAAAAGCCATGTTCTTGGAGCTAATCCTTTCCTGTGGGTGTAGGACCCTTGGATTGGATTGGATTCATTCGGGGTCCTTCAATTGGATGGCTTCTGTGAGGTGTGACCCAGGGTGGGTCTTGGTCCTCTTGCTGGAGTCCTTTATAAACAGAGGACTGAAAGCAGAGACACAGGAAAAAGCCTCAGTGGCAGGGAGAGGCCAGGAGAGATGAGCTGATGCCACCATTGTGCCCTGCACGTGCCTGACAAGCTGATGCTACTATTGTGCCCTGCACGTGCCTGATCGCCCACAGCTGCAACGTGGGGAGACAGCATCTCTCAACGCCTTGATTCAAACACTCATGGCCCCAGCACTGTAAGAGTTTAACCTAATAAATCCTTGTTATAAAAGCCAGTATATGTTTTATTATACTTTTGAATTTAGTTTGCTAGTATTTTGTTGAGTATGTTTGCATCTATAATCATATGGGATAATGGTCTGTAATTTTGTTTACTAGTGTTGTCTTTGTCTGGCGTTGGTATTAGGGTAATGCTGGCCTCATGGAATGTATTAGGAAGTAATCTCTCCTCTTCTATTTTTGGAAGAATTTGAAAAGCGTTGCTATTAAATTTTCTTTAAATGTTTGGTAGAATTCAGCAGTGAAATCATCTGGTCCTGGATTTTTCTTTGTTGAGAAGTTTTTCATTACTGATTCATTCTCTTTACTTGTTATATGTCTGTTGAAATTTTCTATTTCCTCTTACATCAGAATAGATCATTTTTGTGTTTCTAGGAATTTGTCAATTTCATATAGGTTTTCTAATTTGTTTGCATATAATTGTTCATAGTGCCTTCTTATAATCTTTTTTATTTCTATAAGGTCAGTAGTAATATCCCCACTTTCATTTCTGATTTTGGTTATTTGTGTTCTCCCTCCCTTTTTCTTTGTTGGTCTTTTTAAACATTTGTTAATTTTATGATATTTTTCAAACATACAACTCTATTGTTTTTCTATCTTTTATTTCATGTATCTCTACTGTAATCTTTAACATTTCCTTCCATCTGCTAACTCTGTGTTTAATTTGCTCTTTGTGATGGTTAGGCTAATGTGGCAACTCAGCAAAGTAATTGTGCCTAGTTGCTTGGTCAGGCAAGCACTGGGCTAATTGTAATACAAGGACATTTATGGACTTTAGTTACCAATGAGTTTACTGCATAGATGGCTGATTACATCTACATCAGCCAGGAAGAGTGCTGTCAGCAATGAGTGATGCTCTATCCAAACAGCTGAATGCCTTATAAGAAGTGATTTCAGCATTCAGAGAGAATTTCCCAGATCGTCTTTGGACAGCCAGCATCTCCCGGAAATTCAGCAAGGACCTTCATTGGACTTTCAACAGAGCCCCTGGTTTGCCACTTGCTGTGAAACATGGACTTGTGTATCCTGTCATGTGAGAGACTCATAAAATCTCATACTATTAACAGATATCTCCTGTTGATTCTGTTTCCCTAGAGAACCCTGACTAATATACGCCTCTTGTGGTAGTTTCTTTAGGAGTGAAGTTAGGCAATTGATTTGTGGTGTTTCTTCTTTTTTTAATGTACACATTTAGAGCTATAAATTTCCCTCTGAGCACTGCCTTGGCTGCATCCTGTAAGTTTTGTTTTGCTGTTTTAATTTTTATTCCACTCAAGATATTTCCTAATTTCCCTGATGATTTCTTCTTTGACCTGTTGGTTATTTAAGAGTGTATAGTTTTATTTCCACATATTTGCCAATTTTCCAAATTTTGATTTCCAGCTTTATTCCATTGTTATTTGAGAAGATACTTTGTATGACCTCAATATTTTAAATGTAATAAGATTTGATGTATGGCCTAACATGTAGTCTATCCTGGAAAATGTTCCATGTGCATTCTGTTACTGGATGGAGTGTTGTATATATGTCCATTAGGTCTAATTGGTTAATAGTGTTGGTCAAGTCCTCTCTTTCTTTATTGATCCTTTCTTTAGATGTTCTCTCAAATATTGAAGACTCCAATTATTTCTTCAAATACTTTTTTTGCCCCTTTCTCTTTCTCTTGTCCTTCTGGGTTTCCATTAATGTGTATGTTGGTATGCTTGGTGATGTCCCACAGGTCCCTCAGGCTCTGTTCATTTTTATTCATTATTTTCCTTTCTGCTCCTCACAGTGAATAACATCTTGTCTTCAAGTTTGCTAATCTTTTCTTATGCCTATTCAAATCTGCTGTTGAACCCATCTTGAGAGGTTTTCATTTCAATTAATGTAATTTGCAACTCCAAAATTTCTCTTTGGGTCTTTTTATAATTTCTATTTCTTTATTTTTTTCAAACAAATGTTTTCATATTTTCCTTTAGTTCTTTTTTTATGGATTACTTTAGCTCATGAACATATTTAAGACAGTCAATTTAAAGTCTTTGACTAATAGTTTCGATATGAACTTCTTCAGGGATGATTTCTGGCAAATTCTTTTTTTTTCCTGTGAATGTGCTATACTTTCCTGTTTCTTATTGTGTTTAATAATGTTTTGTTGTGATCTGGACATTCTGAGTATTATGTTGTTATAACTCTGAAAATCTAGTTCTCCTACTCCTCTGGGATTGCTAGGTGCTTTTACTTTATTGTTGTTGTTTTTGTTGAGAGCTGGAACCATCAATTTGTGACTTTTCCAAACTATTTTTTCTCCCAAATGGGGAAGGAAAGAGAAAAGTGGGAAAGGGAGGGGGCACTGCCACTTTAAGACTCCTCTGCTGCTTTTGCCAAGGGCGCTTGGAGCAATGGCCACCGTCAGAGCTGTCCCCGCCTCAGTATTCTGAAGTAGCTGCTCCTAAGCAGTTATCAGCAATCAGACCACATGCCCTCATCCCCTAGGATTTGGGAAGACTAGGAACTTACAGGCCACTAAGAAACCAGCCAGCTCCACTGGGAGCCTGGCCTGTAGTCCCCACCGCTGCCTGCCATGTGGTTGGAGGACAGGGGATGACAGCTGCTGCATGGAGCTTGAAAATCACCAGTATTTACTGAATTTACCGACTTCTTCCTTCTGTTTCTCCCTGGGTACTGCACAGTATTCCACCAGACTCCAGAGATCCAAAATAGTTGATTCAGACTGTTCCTGCCCATTTTGGTGGAGGGACCAATTCCTGGAGCTTCCAACTCCTCCCTCACCCCACAATCCTTGAGAAGGGAGTCTTTTGATGAAGAATGAATTATTGTAAACAGAAAGGCATTGGAAAAAGAATTGCCCTTCATTACCCCAGAAACTACAGGAAAAAATGGAGCAAGTGACCAGTGAAGGTGCTCCCAGGAGGAATCAAGCACCCAACTTTGGGTTTTGCCCTAAAAACACAAGGAGAACTTTCTCTAAATACTAAAGGAAACTTTGCAAATTTTTATTAGTTCAGGTGCTCCATTACCAACCCTACAACTGTTATATAGCTCTTCCTAGGAATCAATGAACAAGTCAGGGAATAGATCTCAATAATCCCCAGACCTCCTGCTGGCCCCAGTCCAGAAATGCCACCCCCAGATTCTTAACAGAGGACTCTGTCCTCCTCCTTAATGAGCACATGGCCCTGCCATCTTCACAGGGAGTAGCTCACTGTGCAATCTGAATTGCCAAACAAAATACTCTCCTCGTGGGCTCTTTCTTGCAGAAGGCCCTGAGTGGGCACCTACTTATAATGGGGTCATAGCTAATTTGGATGTTTACTTACCAATATCCATGTCTAAATCAAGCTCCAATGCTGATCTCAAGGAGGAACTTGTGGGCAAAATATGCTACAGACATAGGAGCGATTCTGGAGCTGAATCCATCTAGGTTGATTGAAACTCAAACTTACAAAACACCGTCTTAATCAGAAAATAAAAAACAACTAAAACCATTGCTTATATGCCTAATCAAGGAAAGTCTCATCAAACCTTGTACCATTCCTTACACCAATCCCATAATCCTGGTTAAAAATCCAGGGAACAGGAATATAGATTTGCTCTCCCTGGCCCCTTATAGTTCCAAACCCAAAGACTATTTTCTTTTTGGCTGCTCCTGAGGCTACAATTTTAAAGTGTGAAATCTGTGTTCTGCTTGTTTTAGTGCCCCTTTAGATCAACATAATCAAAACTTGTCTTCTCCAGAACAAATCAACAATATGCTTGCACTCTGATGGCCACGGGGATTACTGAGGCACCCTCTCACTTTTCACCAGCCTTTGGCCATGACCTCAAGGACCCTCAATTTTCTTGATTCTATTCTCCTGCAATAGGTGGATGACCTTTAGTTCTGTTCTAAAGATGAGATGAGCTCCTAGACCGAGTCCATCTATCCACTTCCTGTTTTAGTTCAGAAAGGGCATAAAGTTTCCAAAGAGAAGATACAATTTTGTCAAGGTAAAGTTCATTACCTAGGACATGATTATCCCAAGGAGATAAACCCCTTCTCCTAACAGACTTGGGCACTCAAAATTTTCAAAACCAGGCCAGGAATGAAGAGACAAGAGGATCCCTGAATCTCTCTGGCCACTCAGTTCCCAATTTTTCTGACATAATCACATCACTGTATGCTTAACCAAATCCTCAGTAACCAAACCCTTCTCTGGGAACCAAAGAATGAAAAGTCCATGTATGAGTGAAAATTAGCTCATTGTCTTGGTTTGCCAGGGATGCTGTAACAAACTACTCAGGCCAGGCAACAGGGACTTGTTGTCTCACTGTTTTGGAGACTGGAGGTCAAAAGTCAAGGTATTGGCAGGATCCTGCTTTCTCCTATGTCGGTAGTGTTCTGGTGGTCGCTGCCGACAATCTACAACTCACTCTCTGCCTCTGTCACAAGGCTCTCTCCCTGCCCATCGGTCTCCTCCAGTTTTCTCCAAATTTCCTCTGCTCATAGGGGCTCCAGTCACACTGGGTCAAGACATGCCCTCATTCAGTTTGGCCTCACCTTAATTAATAACATCTTCAAAGATCCTATTTCAAAACGGGTTCACATCCATGGGGTCAGGGACTAGGACTTGGAAATGTCTTTGTGGGAAAAATGATTCATACCTAACACTCAACAACCTTCCATTTTGGATCTTCCTAATTGTCGTAAACTTGTCTATTCATATATGGGGGATCGGAACAAGCCCTTAGTGTTTTGACTCAACTTCTCAGGACTTGTCAGAGACCAAGAGCTGACTGCTTTCTCTCATGACCTGGTGGGAAAAGCCTCCTCACCTCACCCAGGACAATGCCAGATCAGGTAAACCAGTGGAGCTCGTTGACTTGGTTTTTAAGGTTTCCTTTAGACTTGGTGGTCCCACAAGTTTCTCATTCACTGTTGCTCACTGCAAATAAACAACATTTCTCAACAAGTAGCCTTATCTTTTAGGGAATCCAATTCCCTTTTCCCTCACGTATTTCTGTCATCATTGCTATGCTTTGAGTCCTGCTACTCTCCTCCCATCACATTAAAGAAGGGGGGACTTAGGACTGTTAGATCTCTGTTTGCAATCTACCAAGATTAGAAATGACTTTAGAAAATCAAGACCTAATTTTGTTCTCTAATGGAACATATTTTAGACTGAAATGGGAAAACATCAGGTGAAATCCACTGTAACAGATCTCACATTCCCCCCTAAAGTAGGGCTCTTGGGAGAAGCAAAATTGGCCCGGCTGGCAGAACTCGTTGCCAGTTAGCCAAGTAACAGGGTTAATACATACTGATAGCAGGTATGCTTTGGGGGTAGTTTGTGATTTTTGAAAGCTTTGGAAACAACCTAAGCAGAAATGCCAATCAAGAATAGTCAGCAGTGAAAGAAATTTTGAGTGTTCTGAGGCTTCTCCAAGAGGGGGCTGTAAAAGATTGGAGTTTGTATGAAGGAGATGATGCAGAGACTGAAGGAAATGCCCTCCAGGATCCTAGCACTTATGCTCCAAGACACCCGCTCTTTGGAGAAGTTCAAGGAAATGATGGTAGGATGGCACCATGGAGTAAGGGTGCTGGGAGAAGTCTGGCTGCACACTGCCTGGGGATGGTCTCAGGTACGCAAGGATGGCCCTTCATGGCAAAAGACAACTTCGAATGGAAAGTTGCAAAAATTGTACATGAAAATACCTGTCCTAGCAAGAAAATTTTTGCCATTGTCCTCAGACAACATTGGTGGGGAAATTCTCCAAAAGACCAAGGATGCCTCTGACACAATCTCATCTGTCAACAGAATAATCCTGGTGAAACAGAATAAACCTCGTGAAAGTGGGAGATAGACAAGAGTCAACTGAGGACTCCTGTGAATACCTCCCAATAGATTTCCTACAGCTCTACTCTGCAATGCATTTTGAATATGTCTTGGTTGATACTGGCTAATTCTTACTTGGGTCGAAGCCTTTCCTTGCCAAAGAGTGACGGCTCTGACACTAGCCCCCAAGGCCACTTGGTTCTGTACTCCTAGACGGGAAGTACTTGCCTGTCTCTCTAGTGAAAGGGCGCCCATTTTACTGTGGGTTAGTAAAGAGCCTTGCAAAACTCTGCCACTTACTCAGGCTGCAAGTATTTTTTGCCCATATCACCTTCGATCTTCAGGAAAGCTGAAAAGAATGAATGGACTTCTGAAACTCAAGCTGGCAAATGAAGAGACTGGTGGCGTTAGCGACAAGGGGCTCCACCGCTGCTGGAGCTGACCGGTGGCGGGACTCTCCTCTGATGTCCAGTGACAGACCAACCCTGGGGTTTATGAATGCAGCCAACCATGGCAAGCACGCATACCAGACACCACAGGGGATTCGTGGCATACCCTTGGTGCTATCATCAGCAGGTGGGAGCTGCCGTCCCTCAACATCCCCCTAAACGACCTGACACCCCCTAAACCCAGAGACCCGGTCTCCTGGAAGAGACAGCAGAGAAAGATCACCCTCCAACCCCGATGCAAGGGGTTCTCCATGGGGCTTTTTCTTGAAGTCATGTCTCCCAGTTAGAGGTGTGAACCATCCTCAAATCTCTGGAAGCTGGTCCTGTGTGGAAATCTCAGGTTGAGCATTTCCAGGCACCCTCCAGAGCAGATGAAATCTGAAAAGGAAGAGCTTCCATCCAAGACTCCTGGATCCACCTATAGTCCATGAAGCAAAACCACAATCATGCTCTAATCTGTATGCTTTCATTCTTATTTTCCTGACTCTCTTCTTTCCTCTTTTGCTGCTTTAAGGCTACCTTGGACCGTATCTCCCATGTCCTCTATTCTTAATACCGTTTTTTTTTGCATCTGTGGTCACACCTCGGTTGAAGTCCAATAGCTAGCTACAATTTACTCAAGAGCAAACCAAGGCAAGTAGCCAAATGGACTGTTGGATTTGTGCACATTTTCTTTTGGGGGTGTGGCCGTTGGGGAATTTGATGTAATTATGAATTCCAAAACTATAATTGGATCATGCTTGTAAACTGATCTGTTAATTTGGGCATGATTAGGTTAGGATTAGGGCATTGAGCCCCACCCCTTGGTGGGTGGGGAATCGAATATAAAAGGCAAGGCAAAGGACAGTTGAAGCAGTCTTTTGAGAAGCAGTTTTGATGTTGGAGTTTTGATGTTGGAGAGAAGGCCCCGGGATAGAGACGAGCCATTCACCTGATAGTCTACAGCTGACCTTGTGGAGGAAACAGGCGCTAAGCCCGGAGAGAAACGCAGCCCCGGGAAGAGAGGAACCCAAGAAGCCTGAACCCTGGCAAATGCCGGCAGCTGTCCTGCTCCAACATGTGGCAATGGACTTTGGTGAGAGAAGAAACTTAATGCTTTATGGCCTGGTAACTGTGGACTTCTACCCCAAATAAACACCCTTTATAAAGACCAACCCATTTTTGGTATTTCACATTAGCACCCCTTTGGCTGACTAATACAGGGGAACTCCAGCATCTCTTTGCGTCACTTCTTTGTAATGAATCAGTTGATTTCCTGGGCAACTGGATTCAGCAATTAGGTGACTTTTCAGATGGCAAACACCACAGAAGACAGACAATTAGAAATAAAAAATGCCTACCACTTTGACCTAGAAAAGGTGGTCCCTGTCCCTACCAAAGCAATACCCAGGCACCTGCATTCCAAGGAGCCACACATGGTATGCAAGTAACCTGCCACAGTATTTACTATATGGCAGCCACAGGTCTGAGTGGACAGGGACTTGGTCAGCTTTAGCAGAAGCCAGGAATCCCCATTATTAACTAAACAAAAACACGAAGCGGAATCACAGGAAACCATTTTGGATGCTCCAGCAATTCCTAGTGCCTGTTGAGCTATAATTCCTGTTTTAGCAGTTCCTGCTATGCATGGCACCTGGGAAGACCAAGGCTCTAAAAACAAAAATGTGTTCTGGACTGAGCACAGGCCGAGGCCGAGGGAAAATTGTCAGCTTCCTGTTTTTCTTTTTCTTGATTCCAACCCGTGCTTTTGTGTACCTCTTCTTGGTTTTCATACAGGTTCTCCTTTTTAAAGTCCTTAACTAATACTGTTTTACTATTTAGTTGACATTTTCCTAGAATTCATAGGATTACCATCTATATATATTTGCAAAATTAGACCATATGAGATTAATTCAGCATCCAAAATGTACACTGTGGGATGTTAACAGGTAGATGCAAAAAAGCTCTGTGGTTAAGTGCTCTAGAAATGCAGTGATACACAGGCGGGCAGATTTCAACTTGGGTTTCCCGGATTGTGCGTGCTATGTGCAGGAAGTCTTTCTCACAATTATTTAACCAGGGAATCCTTTTATGTGGGAAATGGGGCTGCATCTGGTGCCTTTTTAGGGATTTTTGTGATGGCTGCTTAGCACTTGGAAATGCTAAGGGCACTCACTTCAATTTTGCAATTGTTTTTACTGATCTTAAGAGACCTGGCTGTCGAGTAGAGGAGATTGGCAGCACCATGCCTGGCAGAAAGGGAACGGACGAGTCCATGAGCCTGCAGTCGCAGAAGCCCCAGAGAGGGGATCATTTGGACATAGCAATCACCCCTCCAAATCAAGCACCGCCTCCTTCTGGGTGCATGAGGCCGTATTACATTTTTATTTACTATTTCTTGATTGTATTTTTCAGTCAGTTATGTAAAATAAAATTACACATTCTTTCCCTCCCCGATTATTGCCATTAAGCCTTTAATTGTAATGCGTCTATTTTGGTTCACTTTGTGCTATGGCGTGAATGTTAAGAGAAGGTCCCAATTATTTCAAGCCTTTCTGTAAAATATGAAGTGCTCTTAGCGTGAGTAAAGCCCTGTTGTTAATACGTCTGCGATGGGCACAGCGAAGCCTGAGCGACTGGGGTGTGGCCCCGTGGGTGGTTGGCTGAGTCCAGACCTCTTCTTGAACTGCGCTGCCGCGATTGAAGCCCACCCTTGGGGCCTAGCGTGCCGCACGTTCCCCAGGGACCTGCTGACCCAGCGCCCAGCACTCTCGGTTGCTGTCTCTTGTTGACCACTGTGCTCACCACGGACTAGGAGCTGCAGAGGCAGGGCTTGGTCCTCACCTCTTATTTTTGGCCGTTCTCTCGTCACCCAGATGCCTTTTTCGGTGATGAGCTGCCAACTTTCAGGTCAATGCTACATTTTCACCCATAGTTAACCTCATCCAGTTAATCCTAAGACCCTTTAGGCTTTCAGTTCTATTACTTCGTGGACATTTCGGGGTATTGTCTCCAGTGTGTGTCGTTTTGTGCTGTGCAGCATCTCCTACGAGAGTCACTGACGACACACACCTGCCGGGCTAGGTGGGGAGGCAGGCGCAGGGTACCTGAGCACCACCTGGGCAGCCGCCCAGGGCGCGGCACGCCTGCCTTCCGGTTTCACGTGGGCAGGCCCAGCTCGATGTAAGGCCCGTGGAATGTAAAAAAGGCTGCTCAGGAATTTGATGGCTCACTCGGGCCAGATCTGCACTAGGGTGATTGAATTCTCAACAGTGTGAGGAGTGTGCTTTTATCTTACTTTCTCTAAATTACAAGAAAGGAAATAAAAATAATGGATTTGAAGTAAAAATTTTAAAAACGCTATTTTAATACTTCTGGAAAATGTCCTTAGAAAAGTAATTTCAAGGAACTAATTATAATTACACCCCACAGCAGCTTGAGAACTCTTTCGTTTAATTATAAATTCAACATTTGTGATCTCTGGACTGAGGACAGAGCTAGGATGAGGGCAAGTTGTCAGTTCGTTTTTCCTAATTACCTCCATATAAAATTCAAAACAGCCCCCCAAAATCAGCTGGCTCTAGAAGAGTCTCTGCACCCAAGCATGTGTGTCAACCGCAATTACTCTCAAGTACAAAAACGATTTCACCAAACCAAAGGCCCTCAAAACGAGAGTGAGCACCAAGTGCTTCAATCCACCGCGAGGCCACCTCGCCCCCCGTCCTGCTCTCTGGTCCAGGCAGGAGCCTCCCACACAGAATTCGGTCGGACGAGCCTTGTTTTGGCCGTTCACGGCACTGCCCCTTCTACCCCATTTCCCGTCCTGCTTGGGTTTTTCTTTCTTTCTCACCGCCAGTCCTGAAGTTCCCGGGGCATGAGCACAGACGTGCTACAGCTCCCTATCGTAGAGGATGAAATCAGATTGCGCACCTGGGCTGGGGTCCCTCGCCCTTGGTGGACAGCACTTCCTGCTCATCCCACTGAGGTGCAGTGTGGACCTGCAGTCCGTGGAAATGCCCACACATCCTCCGCGCTCCAGCTCAGAGTGTAGACGGGGAGCCACGGCGGCCGACCCAGTCTCTCCCTGTGTGGACGCGGCTTGCCCTGTGACTTCGCAGTTTCTCCCTCTTAAGAGGCAGACTCGGCCCCATACCTGACCTTGTAACTTGCTTTGACCGACGGAAGGCAGAGAGGTGGTGTGCACCTGTTCCCAGCACAGGCCTCCGCGTGCGATCTCACGCCTCTGCTGCGTGAGCGCACACCCGGTTAGCCTGCCGGTGGACAGGTGAGCCCGGCTCGTCGGCCAGCCAGCCCAGCTGGTCAGCCTGGTCAGCCGACAGCCAGCAGCCCAGACCAGCCGGCCCCACGGGCCTGGGAGCCACGTGGGTGCTTCTCGTCGAGGGCCCTTAGGTGTGTACCTGTGGCCAGGTAGCGGTAGCACAGGGGTCTGGCTGTGGCGTGGTTGTGATTGGCTCCTGGCCGCCACAGCAGGCTCCCAGGCTACCATCTGATGGCACTGACGTTTCTGGACTCGACTTATAGTTAAGGGTATGGTGATGGTGGTATTTTACTGTACTTTCATTAAATTCTCAGCTAACAAATTTAGAAAGGCCTCTGAAAGGTTTTTCTACTACAAGAATGAGCTAAAGATATATCCAAGAACAAACTACATTCTTTAAAACATATATTTATAATCACTAACAGAGAAGTAACAAGTTGAAGGCTTAGTATAAAAACAAAACTTTTCATTTATTCTCATTTCCATTTTCAACTACCTACTGAAGAGGTTGATGGAAATCAATAATTTCCTGGAGAATGCTTAATGTGAGAATTATTTTGATATTTAAAATGTATGTTCATTAGAATGTATCAGTTTCCTTTATTTTAACAAATTATATTCTTTGAAATTTTCTATTTCATGGCTCTTTAGAATCAAGTAACATTGAAATTGAAATCATTGGGTGGCTTCAAAAACAGATTAAACCTACTAACAGAGTGGTGGAAATCCAATGCACATTTAAAAAGCACATTATTTAAGAGCATGAGGTTAAGAATGTATTTGAAATGGTAACCAACTAAATGTAACACCAGCATATTAAAACAAAAGCTCAATAGGTCTCATAGACATTTTTTAACCCATCATTATGATTTCTTTGTAAAGGAAATTAAGAATGATATAAGGGGGGCGGATGTGGCTCAAATGGCTGGGCGTCCGTCTGCCATATGGAGGGACCTGGGTTTGATCCCCAGGACCTCCCGGTGAAATAAAAAATATATATATATAGAAGGCGCATGGGCTGCCAAGCCCCGGGAGCCATGCAGCAAGATGATGATTTAACAGGAGAGAGATGCAGGGGAGAGACAAGACGAGATGCTCCGAAAGCTCCAAAAACCAGGAACCAAGGTGGCGCAGGAGGCAGAACACCTCCCTCCTACATCGAAGGTCTCCAGGATCGAATGCTGGTGAAGACTGGAGGAGGAGGATGAGAAGAGATGGCAGGAAACGGACACAGAGAATTACCCAGCAAATGGCCACAAAACAGCAAATGGGGAAGGGGGGGTTTAAAGTGGATAAAGTAAATAAATAAATCTCCAAAAAAAAAATAAGTACGTGTAAGAGAGAAAGCGAAACAAGAGAGAAAGAATGGTGTGTGTAGCAGTTTGATATTGTTTATGAATTCCAAAAATAGATATTGGATTATGTTTGTAAACTGGTTTGTTCCTCTGGGCATGTTAGATTATATTGGATTCAGATGTTTCACTTTTACTTGATTAAATAATGATCACTGTGCCACATTAACGGGGCATTGAGTCCCCGCCCCCTTGGTGGGCAGAAATTCACAGAGAAACCACACTGCAGAGAAGGGAGGTGGGAATTTTAATGCTGGAGCCCCGGGAGGTAAATACACAGAGAAGCAGATACGTGAGGGAGGAGAGGCGCCAGACATGGCAGAGGGAAGGGAGACGAGCCATTTGCCTGATAGTTTACAGCTGGCCCGGTGGAGTGCGCAGAACAGCTGAGCCCAGAGAGGAACCAGCCCCGGGAAGAGAGACGAGACCTACCCCAGCCTACAGCTGATATTGGAAGAAGCTGGGACCACAGAGCCTTAGAAGGAAGAAGCAGCCTGAGCCCTGGCAGACGTGGGCAGCCGTCTTGCTCCAACATGTGGCAACAGACTTTGGTGAGGGAAGTAACTTACGCTTTATGACCTGGAAACTGTCAGCTTCTCCCCAAAAATACAACCTTTATAAACCCAACAGATGTCTGATATTTTGCATCAGCACCCTTTTGGCTGACTAATACAGTGTGTATGAGAGAAATTGCAAGAAACTATTCTAGATTTATCACGATATGGGCTGTTCTATATTTTATTTTCATAAATGTACATTCAAAGCTCACATTCTGTCAATGAATACAGCTGAGAAAGGACAAAGTCATCTTCTGTTAAAATTACTTTTATTCTGGATGAAAAATACAGCATGGAACCAGATTAGATGATGGTCTGTGATTAGTTTTCCACCACATATTTCAAAAGAACTACATATATATTTTCCCTTGTTACTGTAGTATATATATATTATATATTTCTTTCTTTATTGTTATTTAGAAGAAGGGTACAATGTAGTGTTTTATTTAGCTTTTCCTTAATAGCAGAATAGAGGACATTTTGCATACAAACACAGGCAGAAAAAGTCACATATAACTTTTCAAAGTAGGAACAAGGAAGACAGCGAATGACAGAGTTTGGGGGATCTGTTTCTCTTTAAATAGGTGCTGTCCCTGTTTATGGCCTGGTAAAAGCTCTAGACTCTGCCGACCGCAGCGTGAAGCTATGGTAAAGCTGTGTCTCCAACACGGGGGTGGGGCTGAGGTAGAACGGGGGCCACGGCCTCCTCCTTATATAAAAGACTTTTCTTCTCAAAATACCTATGCTGCAAAGAGACTCCCTCGCCCCCACCCACCCGACCCACCCTAAAAGAAGAGCATCCTCTAACTTTAAGTCTCCTTCTGGCCAAATCCCAGTTCAAGAGAACTCAAAGTCAGTCCTGATGTTTAAAAAGCACATACGCTTCAATCAAATCACATGCTTTTGACTTTTTTTGGTTTCTCTACATTTGGTAATTAAATAACATGTTTAAACTGAATCAACTGAATGTTAAACTGGAAATTGAACCAAATGCCTAATTTAACGCAGTCGAGGTGCAGGCGGGGGCCACCACCTAACCACTGATTTCGTTCTGGAGAGACAGTGGCTTTTGGTAAATGCCTTCCCAATGTACTGACCAGACAAAGGGACATAAAACACCTGCTCAAAATTGGGGACTGATGGACCTCTGCTTTCATTGAGAAAATAACTGGGGCTTCAAGTATTATAAACGATGAAAACTAGGCTGGCAGCGCCCGCAGGTGGTGCGTGCCCCGGCCTCCCAGCCAGGCCCCGCTGTGCTGCGAGAAACACGCACACCCAGAGCTGGGTCTTGAACAGAAATAGGCGTCATGGAGCGGCCTTTGGTCCAACGACCTTTGAGACTAATGCTGCTTTCAGGCTCCTCTGTCATACAGCTTGGATATGAAATAGAAAAACCAAGATTTGCTTTTAGAGAGGTGGGAAATAAAATTCAGGAAAAAAATCCCAATAGAAAGGCCACTTCGGCCATAGGATGTTTATCCAACGGTCACTGAAGCAGCAAGTGGATGAGCGGATGATGTCAATATTACTAAGCAGGATGCACGGAGCTGTAGCCCGATGCCGCTCCCTCCTTCTCTGTCCAGCATATTGGACTGAAATATATGAACTTATTAGTTAGGCCAAATCATGAAAAACAAATACAGGAGGTCTGTTTGGTCATGTAGCTGATGAGGTTTTGTTAAATAACCAAACCTTACTGGTGAAAGTCAAAGGAATCAACGCAGTGCATGCAGGGTAAACGTGACCAGCGGGAGGATGCGGAAGCGCCAACTTCCTTCCAAGCCCTCTGTGATTTCTTCATGGTTATTAAGAAGGAGGTATAGCTCAGAAAGCCCCCCGCTCTCCCGCTGCGGCCCGCATGATGCAGATCAGTGGCAGCCACCCCAGCCACCCCAAACCCCGCTCTGCTCATCCATTTACAGTTGCATAGAAAGGGAGGAAGGACACAATAATACGTGGTTATTAGAAAACGAAATGTCCTCTGCTCTTTGGGTCGCCATTCTCCCTCCTCCAGCGCCTCCCGGGAGCCGCGCAGCGTCTGATCGAAGGGAGCTTGGAATTGGCATCTGCTGAAAGGACAACCGGTGAGCGAGGAAAGACTGGCTGCTGGGAGCACTTTACATGGCCTGCGGGACAGAAATATGCATCAGAACATCTGCCTGGAGCCCTGCAGGCAGCAGGGACGTCACAGCTCACAGCTTCAGGAGAAGCCAAGTGCTTCCTCAAGGCCCTTCCCACACCAGAGGTCCTTCCTCACAGCCTCAGAGCTGCCTCACCCCCTGGGACACTTGTGGCCTGCAGGTGAGGGGCCCAGGACGCCCCCATCACGGGTGCACACGCTTCACCCCGGCCCGAGGCCCACCCCCTCACTCGCAAGCCCCTGCCCCCCAGTGCCCTGGCAAGCCAAGGCCCCTCAGGCTCCTCACAGGGCCCCTCCTCCTGCTTGCTCCCCCCACCCGCAAGGCCCGGAGGACGCTGCTCGCCCCTACCCTACCGCACACTTTTCTGCTGCCCCCTGGCTGCTCTCCCCAGGATGCCCCCCACTCCTCACACATCCGTATGACTCTGTCTAGGCCCTCTGCGTGGCTTCTTGCTTCCAGAACATTGTCTCTCCTCCCTGGGAAGTGCACCCACTCTGAATCTCCTGTCCTCAGTCTCTGTGCCCCCCACCCCCTGGAAGGGTCACCCACCTACCCACTCCCACACTCCCTGAAGAGGAATGGCTCACCGGCACCCACCGCGGTCCATGCGGAAGCTCTGGTCAGCTCTGAGCGACCAGTCCCACGGAGGCTCTCCCTGCCAGCCCCTCGTCCAAGGACCCTGACCTCCAGCGTCCAGGGCCCTTCCCCATTTCAGGCTCCCACCTTCCCCAGCGCCCACCTTCAACGTCAGGGACCAGCCTGGGCCCGCAGCCACTTCCTCCAGGGCTGGCCCTCTCAAGCGGCCTTCACCTGCCCCTCGGCCCCCACCTTCCAGGTTCCCCCACGCCCCCGACACTGCTCTCCACGCGGCTTGCACTGCCACCCCTCACGCGTCTTTCCCTCCGGTGGCTGGAGGTGAGCTGTCCATGCTGCCAGCTAAATCCCCCAGCCCTGGCCAATGTGGCCACCTGACCGGAAGGAGGCCACGGAGACCAGCAGGTCCAGGGGCGAGTGTCCCGGAGGCCCTGCCGAGGCGCGTCCTCCCCGACCTCCAGCCGTGTGGGAGACGGCCGTGTCGTGCGGGGTGGCTCGGCCGGGGCTCACAGCACCCAGGCCAGCTCCTGAAGCAGAGTGCCAGCCCAGGGCCCCTCGGCCGCTGGCAGGCGTGGCTGTGGAGGCCCCGGACGCGAGGACACGCGAAATCGAGGCGCTGCATCCGCTCGCCTAGGCCACGATCAGTGCAGCTGAGCCAGTCCCCCCAGTAACTCTTCATTCCAGGGGCTAATTTATTTTTCCTAGAAGGCCTATCAAAATAAATACAGAACTGTCAAAAATAAAAAGTGCACCCATATACCACCTCCCGTAGACTCTCACCTGTGGTCTGCTGGGGAGATTTGCTGAAAGAGAAAAGACAAGACGTCAGGTGGAGGCGGCGCTGGGCTTTGCCGGCGCCGGGTTTTGGGAGGCGGCGGGCGGAACGCACCCGTGGGGCGCGGTGGGCCAGGACGGCGCGGGCCTGCTGCCGCCCTCGGAAGGGCCTCAGATCCCACGGGCTTTAAGGCGCCCAAGTTCCACCAAACTATGCAAGACGCACACTGGTCTGTCAAATAGTTCACGGCGACGCGCTGGGGCAGCCAGTAGTTCTCCAAAAGTATCTCAAATTCCCCACGGGAATTACACCACGGACTGGGCTCAGGGCTCAGAACGGAGGGGGTTTTTGGCACAGTCTGCTGACCAGGGCAAGCTCTAGGCAGCGGGGAAGGGAGAGGGGCTCCGTGGCAGAGGCCTGGGAAGGCGGCAGCGCTGGCGGGCGGCGAGGGCCAATCACAGTGCTCTAGTCGAGTCAGTTTCAGGGTCGCAGTGTCCGAGGGTCCCACTGCCCCTCGACCATTCCAAGGCCTCTGCTTTCCTCCTCCCTCCGCTGCGCGCCCGAAACCACCCCCTGGCACTCCACCCAAAAAGCAGCCTCGCTCTGGTCACAGTGACCGCCCTGGCAGCTGGCCGGCCGTGCACCCCTCATCTCTTATTTTTCTATGCTGTGAAGGAAAAATGCAAGGCCCAGTGAGCACACTTAGCTGCCAGCAGCTCTGGGAGAAGAGAGAGAGGAGGAGAGAGAGAGAGAGAGAGAAAGTGCGAGATGGGGGGAGAGGCAGAGAAAGAGTGCAAGAGGGCAGGGAGAGGGGGTGGGGAGAGAGAGAGAGAGAGAGAAAGTGCGAGATGGGGGGAGAGGCAGAGAAAGAGTGCAAGAGGGCAGGGAGAGAGAGGGGGAGAGAGAGAGAGAGAGAGAGAGAGCATGAGGGACGGAAGGAGGGAGGGAGGAAGGGTGGGAGAGAGAAAGAGGGAAAAGGTGTGGAAGAAGGCCTGGAGGGAAAGGGCGTGCCCCAGATTCAAGGCGAGCCAAGTGGCTAGCAGCAGGACGGACAGGGGCTCCGCTTGCACACCCCCCCACGGGGGTCTCGAGGGTCAGTGACCAGGTCCGCACCCTCGTCCTCCAGGAGGCAGTTATGCTTCTACTCCAAGGACAGAAACGCCAAAGAGACAAACCTGACCCAGAAGTTTAGCCCATTTTGCTTCAAACCAACTATTTTAAACCGACAGCTTTTTATCCAACAGTGGAAGGCTTTAGGAGCCCCTATGAAAAAGCCATACAGATTTTAAAAGGAAATCAGGAAATCCTTGCATTTTATAGGTTCTGAGATGCACTTAATATAACAATTCACAGTGAATAAGCCTGTGGGTCAAAATAATTTCAAAAACACTTGCTGGTCTATGAGTTAAAAATACTGGGTTTACGACTAGCATCCTATACATTTAAATGACCTAAATGAAAACAAAAACAGCAAAAGGTTTTACACTTAAAAAAAAAGAAAAAAGGTTAGAGCAGTGGAAATTTCAGTGTGTACCTTGGTTAGTAGGCAGCAAAATAAAATTCCCCTCATTAATTCTTTGCCAGGAAGAGACAGATCTAGCTACCTCCCTGCTCTGAGACTCAATGTAAATAATAAAAGAAGCCTTTCAAGGCCACGACTCAAGGATGCTATCAGACCGACCGGGACATTAGTTCAAGACAGAGGAATCTAACCTATTATGTGCACCAGTATGCAGAGGCTGCACAAAAAAGTCAGGTTTCAGCAGGTAATCCATACAATTGGGACTTATGGACACAGGGTTTCATTTTCATTCCAAGATTGCCAAGAACGGCAATTCACTTGTGGCCGTGCCAAGTTTCACTCCACAAAGGATCAAACGCCAAGAGTTAACATGCACCACTGCATGTGGGTGACTAGCAGTTTTAAAGTTCTCGTTAGCACAGGGGCTGGGGATTGGCTTGGCAGTGGGAGAGTTCCCACTGATCTGCTCAGAAAAATCCTCCAAAGACGGTCAGTTCTGCAAACACAAAGGCTTACAAAAATGTCTGCTGTCGAGCAGGGGACAACAAAACAAAACGCCATAGAGCCTTCTGAGTCCTGCCTTGGAAAACCTCAACGACTAAGCCTTCCCGATTAGCAAATGGACCCATTCACTCAATTCAAAGCACACGCTGGGCACCATGGGCAGGCATCGATGTTTAAAAGGTTTAATAATTTTAAGCAGAATTTAAAAATAGGGTAATGTTTTTAAACATGCAAATGAAGTGCATATTTTCATGGGAAGCTGTCCCTATTTAGATTTTTTACATTATCAAAGCAAAATATGGAATGTCAATACCCGAAGGACAAACTAAACCCAAACTAACAGCAGAACATCAGAATCCCAAAATACCGGCATCTAAACTTCAAAGGGTTCTAGGATACTCTGCTCATTTCTTCCGTGGGATACGCTTGAGCTCTTCACACTCACATGAATAATAAACCTCATACAGAGAACAGTCAATATCACCCATATTTATGAACGCAGAACGCACTCCCAGGGCTCTGTAACCCACCTCACTTCAGGGAGACGGGCAGGGGGAGGGCAGGGGCTCTGCCTCTTAAGATGCAAGCTCTCCTCAGGAGCCGGCAAGGCACGTGTGTGGCGTGAGTGTGCATGTGGGCACGAGTGTGCACACCATGGGATTAGGAACGCATACGTGCAGGGGTGTGCACGCATGCGGATGCACGTGTGTTGGGTGCACTCGCTTTTTAGGCGGTGAGGATAGGGAGTGATCTTCAGTAAATAGGATTCAACAAACCAAGACGCAGTCTAGTAGAATGATGGATACAAACCTGGGAAATGACACATTTGCAAATATATAAATAAGTATATTTATGTGCTTGTTGGTATTAGAATAGACTGTTCAGGCAAATACTCCAGAACAATAGAAAAAATCATTTTCTAAAACAGGTGTTCTTACTTCGTGCTAATGATGGTGTTTTGTAAACTGTACAGGGGTATCAAATGAAAGATAATTTTAAATGAAAATAATCTTACTTATCTAACTTCCGACAACACCTTTTTCCTCATTTAGACGGGTATTTTCTGAGGAGAGGACGGGAAAGGGTGAGACGAGCAGCTGTGAGACCACATATACACTGGGGTCCGCTGATGCATACACCCCAATTTAGAAACGCTCTACGCCACGTGCCCGGAGCCGTGGGCCGCTGTAAACAGTTCTCCTTAGTTACGAGAGGAGGGGGCCTTGATCCCACTGCCGGGGCCTCATGAGGAAGGGCCACGGGAGAAGCCTAGAAGGCGCCCGGAGGACAGCGGGAGGGCAGCGGGAGGACAGCAGGAGGACAGCGGGAGGACAGCGGGAGGACAGCGGGAGGGTAGCGGGAGGACAGCGGGAGGACAGCGGGAGGGCAGCGGGAGGACAGCGGGAGGGCAGCGGGAGGGCAGCGGGAGGGCAGCGCGGTCGTCAGGCAGAAGCAGCCCGCCAGCGTGGACCCTGGGCTCCTCCTGGCCTCGGAACTGTGACCAAGTCCTTTCCGTGGGCTCAGCCCACACGGGGGCACCTGTGACGGCGGCTCAGGCAGGCTAAGACACGTACGCGCGTGTGCACTAGTACACGCATCTACGGAAGGCTCAGGTTAGTGGCTGCCTACATTTAAAATTGGTTTAAGGTAAAATAATCCTAAAATTATAAATAATAGATTCATATTCTTTAAAAGAGTGTTTAAAATGTAATTGAAGCTTTAACTAGACTCTATGTATATAAAAATAAACTCAAGTGTTTTAGTTGAAACTCAGCAGAAATTGCAAGGTGGAAAGATGCTGAAGACAAAATGATGGTGAAAAAACAATAAATACGAATCACTATGTAATTCTCCCCTGGATTTTGACTGTTTTATTTGGGTGTTTTTTGGCTCTTGTTTGTTTATAGGGAAAATGCACAGGGCCATAACCTGTGACGCCTTAAATTGTTTGGCCTTTACACAATGACTATTTTTATTCCACGGGAAAAGAAACCAGCAGGGGGAAAATAAAAAAGGAAAGGTGAAAACAATCCCTTTTGCACTCGAATCTGATGACATGAGAGAATAGTGCAGAAAGAAACGAGAGGGAGTTACACCAGAAAACAGCATTTCCATGCCTGCGTGGCATGCCACCGAGAGCTCTCAGCGTAGCGTCCGTGAAGGGACTGCCTTCTGCCATCCGCCCTCGTGTGCGCTCTCACGAGGCCTACTGAGAAGTCCCAAGCCGCTGTCAGCATGCATACCGTCTCACTTATTTCAGATAGGGTCCAGTCCCATGTCTAACGTCGGGTCTGCCATCTTAACACGGGCGACAGTGAGCAGGCAGGGGCTGGGGGTGGCGAGTACTCACGGCAGGAGGCTGGGAAGGCGCTGCTGATGTGCTCCATCACCTCCGCAAGCGCCACGCTGCCGTCCGGGGGTGGGCCCAGCAGGTCCTCGGCCGCTGAGGGGCGGCGACAGGGGCAGAAGCCTGGAGTCAGTGCCCAGGCCCCGGGAGCTGCGAAGGACGCTCCCCCGCACTCACATGTGAGGCAAAAACTAATGTGCTGATAACGTTTGAGCAATTAAAACATGCTGGCAGTTGTGCAGGAGGAGCCCATGTATCAGGGGAAAATACAAGAGTGAAAATTAAGTCATGGAGTTATATTATTTTTCTGTACTATTTGAAGATCTATTATTTTGTATTTCGAATATTTTTCATATGAGAAAAATATTATACCAATTTCTTTCTTTCTTTCTTTTTGGAGCCTTCAGCCTAGGCTAGTTTAACCTGCCACAGAAGTAGAAATATCTTATAAGATATATTTTAACTGAACGTGTTTTTTTCCTAAAATGAATAATTAAAATAACTCTCTTTTTTAAAGTTATTGAAATAATATTAATGTTTTAGTCCTTTTCCTGATTAATGTACCTAAAGATATCCCACAATTTGGTTAAAGTAAGTGGTCCTCAGAAGAATTCCAGAACTTGAATTTCATCAATCACGAAATGCCATTCCCAAATGTCTCCTTTCCTGAGCCCCCCAGCAGGGAGGCCTGGGGGTGGGGAGGGGCTTCTGGGCCTCTGGGGGGAGGGGCGTTCGCAGACCCAGACAGAGACGACCATAAGCCTGGGTAGATTATTACATTCTGAATATGCCAAATATGAAACTTTAGAGACAGAAAATAAAGTACCAAGAAAAATCTATTCTTAAGGCCAATGAAAAATGTAAATCCTTTAAAAGGCAGGAGCACTTTTTCATCTTTCACCAACATTCCCACTACTATGAACTTGTTTTAAGTGTGTTCACCTTACGAGTCTAAAATATTTGCTTTTTAATGTTGTCAGCATGGAGTTGTAGTCACTGGAGGCCTCCACTCCTTGAGGGCGGAAAGCACCAGCGTGTAAGGGCGCCACTGAGGACAGAGAGCGGACGAAGGCCACCCAGGCCCCAGATGAGACGGGGTACCAACCTGGCTGGCGGGGGTGGGGGGCGGGGTCCAGCGAGTAGCTCAGTGCCGAGTGCTGCGGGGAGGCCCAGGGGGAGACGCCGTTGATTCGGGAGTCGGACTCGGGCTAGAATCACATTCAAAGGAGAAAGTGAGAAATGGTTCGGATAACTAGTGGGACAGGCATTTCCTTTCCACTCCCCTCACCCACCCGGGCCAGCGGAATCCCGGAGAGTTCTTTGCCTTTGGACCCTTTCAAATACGTCTCCCGACTGGCTGGCTGGATGCCGAGCACCGCCAGGAGCCCCAGAGGGACCCTCCCGCCCCCGTCTGCGCTTGAGGACCTCCTCTGGCCACACCGAAAGCGGCATTTGTCGCGTTCCATCCCTTGAGTTCTCTCTCCATTAGTTCTATGTCAACCAAATGAATTTAAAAACACATCACCCATCTTTAAAATTTTAGCACTGCTGCTAATACAGTAAACTCGTCCGATTTCAGCACTGCAGCGCGTATTTAAAGGCAATATTGGAGAGTGGCTGGTGGTTAGGCTCGTGTCAACCTGGCCAGGTTTGGGTGTCCAGTTGTTGGTCAAGCCAGCACTGGCCTGATTGTTACTGTGAGGACACTTCGTGGACTTCAATCACCAGTAAGTTGGTTACATCTATAGTCAGTTACATCTACAGTCAACGGAGGACCTGGCCTTCAAAAACGAGAGATGCCTCGTCCAATCAGCTGAAGCCCTTAAAGGGAGAAGTGATCTCAGCAGTGACAAGAGCAGATTCCCATCTCTATTTCAGCCAGCCACCTTTTCCTGGGGAATTCATCAAAAGACGTCATCAGAGTTCCCAGCATGTGGCCTGTCCTCCGGAATTTGGACTTGTGCATCCATCCCCACAGCCATGTGAGACAATTTTAATAAAAATCTCATCCTATTTACAGATCTCTCCAGCCAGTTCCATTTCCCTAAGGAGCTCTGGCTAATTCGGTGGTTAGTAGCATGATTCTGGATTCTTATTGCTTGGGCTCAGATTCCAACTCTGTCAATCAGGAGCTGAGTAATTTTGGGCAAATACCAGACCTTCTGTGCCCTGATTCCTTACCTATAAAATGGGATGAAGGTAGTATCTGCCCCAAAGCCTTCTGTGAGGTGAGAATCTGAATTTCCAAAGCAGTGAGAATGGGGCCTGGCACCTAATAAACTCTTCATAGATGCACAAATCCCAAAGGCACAGTGTATAAATTCACACATTTTAAAAATGGTGATGATACGTTGATGGATAGATGGTCAAATTAGAAAGTGTGGTCTATTGTACAAGGGACATAGGAATTACAGAGTTTTGGTATGTCTTTTTCCATTAAATCCTTATTAGTTGAAGTCTAGTAGTTTTTGCCAGTTTTTACTATCAGAGTTGAATTTTCCACCTCCTTCTGGCACCAATTCTACATCATTAAGACGAGATAAAAGGGCTCAGCCTGGGGCATGCAGATCCATTCAGACATCAGCCATCTCTGAAAGCATCGCTGTGCAATTCTGAGGGCATATGCGCTGCTGGGAAGCTGGCCAATGGGATGGAGAGAGGGGGAGGAGAGCTGAATAAAAGCTTCCAGAATATTCCTTCTTTCAGTGAGCCTAACAAAGCACTGGGTTGGCAACACTGACACTTCATGGTCTAAACAAGCTATTTCAAGAGAAAACTGAGTCCTGACACAGGCACTGTTCAGAAACTTGAAGTCCATAATACTAAAGTTTTCCAATGCATGTGCCTGGGCCTGAGGTACAAAGCAAACATGCAGAGGATTTCCAAACACCAGGCTTCAGGCCACAACTATGACTTTCTCACTGTGCAGCACAGTATGAGTGTAAACTCTAAGAGTGACAGAGAGAGGTGTGTGTGCAAACTCAGGGATGACAAAGGTATGTGTGCAAACTCTAAGAGTGACAGAGAGAGGTGTGTGTGCAAACTCAGGAATGACAGAGAAAGGTGTATGTGCAAACTCTAAGAGTGACAGAGAGAGGTGTGTGTGCAAACTCAGGGATGACAAAGGTATGTGTGCAAACTCTAAGAGTGACAGAGAGAGGTGTGTGTGCAAACTCAGGAATGACAGAGAAAGGTGTGTGTGCAAACTCTAAGAGTGACAGAGAGAGGTGTGTGTGTGCAGACTCAGGAATGACAGAGAAAGGTGGGTGTGGGCAAACTCTAAGAGTGAGAGAGAAAGGTGTGTGCATGAGAGCTCCGAGGGTGGTAAAGGTATGTGTGTACAATCTCCTAAGGTGATAAAGAATAGTGAGTGTGCAAACTCTAAGGTGTGTCAGAGGAAGGTGTAGGTGCACTCTAAAGGGGTGTCTAAGGGTCACAGTGTGCTCAGTGCAGAAGTCACACCAGGTAAGAAGAAAGGAAAGAGAGGGAGAGGGAGGGGAGAAGGAAGAGAAAGAGTTGAAAGAAGACAGGGTCTCACTCGGCCAGGGCAGGTATCACTTTGTGTAAAGCACACATACAGGTAAGCATCATGATTTAAATTTGATTACTTATCAGGGAAGTTTGACAACACCTGCCATAACACACAGCCCAGTGCAGGCCCAGGTAACAAATTAAAATCAATCATCTGTTCCTTAAGTTCTTGAAAACGGAGAGTAATGACTGGGGGGCCATGATCTCAGCTACCGGAGGACCTTCCAGCCAGGCAGCAGTCGCCCCAGTCTCCCAGGTGTCTCCCATATGTACTTTACACAGCTATGCTACGCAAGCTTTAGTCTTAAACTGTTCAGATAAAAGAGATGTGAGCGGTAAAGAAGGACGGGAAGCCCTCATCTTAAAGTATCCTCATCGCTAGTAAGCTGGGCACACAGGTCCCTGCCATTTAGGACGTATGCTTACCTTGGGAAAGGGGTTTCTAGGCCCATCTGCTTCACCTGTGAGGTGAGGCATTGCGTGGCCCTGTGTCCTGAGGGCGCTTCCATCCCAGGGACTTGGAGAAGGAGGCCTGCAGCCCACGGAGCACCTGTGCACCTCGAGGCCCACGGTGGGCCAGGAGGGGGGCCGCGGCGCTCACCTGCTCCAGCAGCTGCCGCAGTCGGTGGAGCTGCGACTCCAGCTGCTTGTTGTGATCTTCCAGAATCTGCATCCGGGCCTCCAGCCGCCCTTTGTGCTGGCGGAGGAGCTTGGCTTCTGCTATCAGCTCCGAATCCTCCGATGTGTGTGGGGGGGACGCCACCGAGTCGGGGGGGGAGCTGCCGGGGAGCCCCCGACGCAGGTGCTGCTCCTTCAGCTGCTCGTACTCCACCTGCAGACCCCTGGGACCCACAGGGCGCGCGAGGCTCATACGTGTGCGGGGCCCGCCACGTCCCCTGGGTGACTCGATTCCCCCGAGCCGGCGTGCGGGCGGAGGGGCACCCCATCTAGGCCCCACTCCAGCCACCCCTAAGGAGGAGGCGAGGGCCAGGGGTGTCCCGGGGTGACGGGGAAGACGGGGTCGCTGCGCACCTCTGCTCCTCCTCCAGGTCGGCGATGATGCGCTCCAGCTCGCCACGCTCCTCCCGCTCCACGGACCTCAGGATCTGCACGGGGCTCTGGGGCTGGCTGGCGGCCTCGCCCCCCAGCGTCTGGCAGTACTGCTGGATGAGGGCGTGCTCGTCCTCCCTGGGGGAGCACACACGGGCTGGGGGCTGCGCTGAGGCCTTGCACCCGGGGACACGGAGACAAGGAGGGCAGGACAGCTTGGGCCCAGGTACCCGGCCCGCGGCCCCACGGCCTCCCCTGAGAAACTCCAGGACAGGCTCGCCCAGGGTGGGCGTAGGACACGCGGCATCTCAGAAGTTGTCTTCTCCAACACTAACCATCTTATGAAACTCCATAAGGACATTTTACTCCGCAGAGAAGATAAAAATAGGGCACAATATTTAAAGAGCTGCTATAAAAGGTATCACAGTTAAAACCAACCACAGAGCGCAAAAGCGTAGCTAAAAAGACGCCTGGTTAATCATCTGCTTTCCCTCTTTCACATTTGGTTGAAAGCAGCAAGCCTCACACGAGGCGGCTGATAACACTTGCACTCCTTTATTTAAATGCCCAGAGCGCACTGTAGGTGTGGAGACTTCTATCTACAGGTATTTTACTAGATGTTACCAACATGTTATTTCCAGGATCAATCTCGCACAGTTAGCGAGGGTGAAGGGCAGATCTAACGTGGACGGGCAGACGGTCAGTGTAAAAACATAGTAAAAACACAGGAAAGTAAGACTACCGTAGAGCATTTTGTAAATATTTCTCAAGCTGACAAAGATTGGAGTAGAGACATTAAAAGGACTGAGTATCCAAATAACAGAAGAAAAGCATCCACGCACAGCGCAGAGAAATCTTAATATTTTAAGGATAAAGCAAGCATCACAAGCATCTAGGCAGAAGTCAAAACAAAGCAGTAAATCATTTGCGAAGGAAGAGAAAGGTATGTCCTCCCACTTCTCCATAATGCCAAATGTCAGCACAGTGGAGTGGTGGTACGGGCAGTGGTCCGTCCTAACCTGCAAGCACAGCGCCTTGTCCACAGAGCAGAGAAAGGAGCCAGTGAGGAAAATGCAAAACAGGAAGAACCCAAGATGGCAACCTCGGAAGCTGGAGTAAGTATGAGGTGAACTGACCCTCATGTAGTTAAACACAATTAATTGGGTCTATCTGCGAATAGCGGGGCCAACAGGAAACAATATAGCCTAAAGGTAAAAGTTCAAAAGAGAAAAAAAGAAGTAGAGTCCTGGGCCAATCGCGCCAGGTGGCACCTCAGGGCGTGACCTGATGTGGAAATAGGGCCTTTGCGGCTGTCAAGTGAGGAGAGTCCTACGGGATTAGGTGGGCCCCAGCTAATGACTGGGGTCCTAGAAGAGGGGGGACTTGGACACAGCGGCACAGACACCCCAAGGGAAGGCAGTCACAGCCAAGGGCCGCCAGCAGCAGGGGGCCGGGGAGGCGACCCTGCCCACACCTCCACAGTGGGCTTCCCACCTCCAGAGCTGCGAGAGAATAAATTCCTGCAGTTTGATGCCAGCTGGGCCGTGCACGTCCTTACAGCTACGCCAGGAAACTGAGAGTTATGAGGACAGTTATGAGGGCTTCCCGGCGGGTCCCTGGCGTGATCTGAACCCAGAGCCCGGCCTGCGGACACTTATTGGCCTTAGAGGCTCACCACGAGCAGTAGCCCCCCCCCCCCCCCAGTGACAGAAAGGCACAGGCCAGCAGAAATGAGACGGTGGCGCATCCTGCCGTCCTCGGGGGGCTCTACTTGATGTCACAGGCATCTCCACCGCCATCGCCCTTACAGTCTTTCATTAAGGGTCTGCAAGGCAGTGGAGGCCATTTTTACAAAAGCTGGAATTTACAAATATTTCTGTTGGTTTTTTATTCGTTTATCAAATATCTTTTATACGTAGCATACAGTTTCAGTCTTAAGCTTTTTTCAGAGATTATTAGGCCTAAAACTTGGCTATAAAAGAACCTTCATTCCAGCTCTCAATTACACGTAACAGCAATCAAGAGCCTGCCTGTCGGTGCAGCCTGTGCACGAGGCCCAGCTTGGGGCCTGGATGACGGGAGGGGGCCGCCGGCCGGAAGGGAGGCGCTGCGGAAGCTCAGGGCGCCCCGACAGACACCGGAGCCCGGGGCGCTGCTGCTCCACCGCGATGCCACGTGGTCGTTCCCGCGCAACCCCAAAGTGAGAACATTCAACGGCCTGGGGAAAGCAGGCGAGGCATAAACAGGAGCAGCCGGAACGTCCTTCTCTTAGGATTGCCACCAGCCTCCGACCCTGTGCTTCGTCCTAAAGTGGGCGGAGGCAGCAGGATGGGGCACGGTGCCACGAGCCCCAGGACTCGGCGGGGTGCCCCTTCTGGGCGCCCCTTCAGAGGCACTTGGCGCCAGACCCCGGGGGAGCGGGAGCCTGAGAGCTGGTCCAGGGCGTGAAGGCCGCGAGCCTGGCTGCCCTGGGGAAGGGGCGTCACTACGCGGGGGAGCCACTAGCCGACCAGCTCCACGGGTGAGGACAGCCCAGGGGCGGACACTGGGTCCCCAGCACCTCTATTAGGATTATTTACTGGTGTGAATTGGCTTTAAATTGGGATGCCCTAATTTTCACTTGCTTCATTCTAACCAATTATATCTATCAAACCACAGGTTGGATGTACTTACGTATTTTTCTAATGCACATTAAATACATAATAACTACAATTTTTAAAATTATCCACGTCCAACCCATAATCATGTCATGTAGCTCTACTTTGGGGGAAATCTGCCCTAGGTGATACAGAAATATACATTTTTGCAAACAGTTTCAAATATTTTCCTTTCCATTTTCTACCACCCTGCTGGAGCCCAGCACCCCGCACACCTAACTGCAATGGGGACGGGGAGAGAGGCCAGCTCCACACCTCTGCACCCCAGGAAGGCACCCCTAGAGGTGACAGGACCACGTGATGGGGGGCGGCAGGAACAGGGGGCAGGCCTCTGGCGGGGGAGGGGCCCATGGAGGATCTGTGGCCATGGAGACCCCTCGGGATGAGCCGGATCCCGAGTCCCCCTCCCTCTTGAGATGACACCTCATCTGAAGAGCATCGGGGTCCTCGGGGGGCCCTGGTGGGCTCTCGGGGCAAGAGCCAAGGTCGTGGCCTTTGGAGAGGCCCCTCTGGGCTCTTTGCCCCGTGTAAGCTGACTTGGAGGAGGTCAGCATTACCAGGCCCTGAGAATGAGACGCAAACCAGCTGAGCAAGGCTGTCCCGTGAATAAACTGGAAATCGCTATTTCACTTGGTTCAAAAGAGAAAGGATTGTCACTGAACGTGAAGCCATCATCAGGCCAGAAACGGGGAGCAACGAGACCTGAACCCTACTGTGTACTGCAGTCGTTTTGTTAGCGACACTCACCTTGTCTAAACGTTTAAGTAAACAATAGTGCACCAGTCCCACCCACCAGCCTGCCTTTCTATCCTAATCATTCACTAATTTCTAGAGGGACGCGCCGGCTGTGGGCTGGTTTGGGCCCAGCGTGTCAGCGTTCTCCCCCGAAGGCAGCGCCGCTGCGTGGCCACAGGAAAAGGGTCCGGCACCCCCAGGGGTTCCGACCGTGGAAGAGTGAAGCGCCTCTGCGGTGGGCTACGACAACGTGAGGCCCAGTGCCATCCGTCAGGAAGATGCTAGCGCACGTAGGTGGGAGACACTGTCCCTTCCGTGGCCTACTTTAATTTAGCTACTTCAGCTTTCGTGTTCACATCCCGGTGGGGGCCTACGTCTGAGTTTGCAGTAGGATGAAAAGCACAGGCTTCGAGATTAAGACCACACTCCCTGCCCCCTGCCCCCTGCCCTCACGGAAACCTGCGCATTCTTACTTCCTCTTGGGGAAGGGGCGTTACTGGCCACGTGTTAGCGCCAGGCAGTGTGTTAATGTTTTGAATCCTGCCCCACTCCCTTCCCCTTCCCATCGGCATCAGATCCAAGTGCTGCTGCCCACCCCCTCCTCCCGCTGCTCCTCCCCACGTGGGCCTGCCAGTCCCTCCTCCCATTGGGCCCACTTCTCCTGCTGCTCCCCCTCCTCCCACTGCTCCTCCTGTGGGCCTGCTGGTCCCCCTCCTCCTGCTGCTCCCCCCCTCCTCCTGCTATTCCCCCTCCTCCCACTGCTCCTCCCCACGTGGGCCTGCTGGTCCCTCCTCCCATTGGGCCCCCTTCTCCTGCTGCTCCCCCTCCTCCCACTGCTCCTCCTGTGGGCCTGCTGCTCCCCCTCCTCCTGCTGCTCCCCCCTCCTCCCGCTGCTCCTCCCCACGTGGGCCTGATGGGCCCCCTCCTGCTGCTCCCCCTCCTCCTGCTGGTCCCCCTCCTCCCACTGGTCCCCTCCTCCCACTGCTCCTCCTGTGGGCCTGCTGGTCCCCCTCCTCCTGCTGCTCCCCCCTCCTTCTGCTATTCCCCCTCCTCCCGTTGCTCCTCCCCACGTGGGCCTGATGGGCCCCCTCCTGCTGGTCCCCCTCCTCCCACTGGTCCCCTCCTCCCACTGGTCCCCTCCTCCCACTGTTCCTCCCCATGTGGGCCTTCTGGTCCCCCTCCTCCCAGTGGTCCCCCTCGTCCCACTGCTCCCCCTCCTCCCGCTGCTCCCCCTCCTCCCGATGGCTTTGCTGAATGTGGAGTGGGAGAAGATGCTCAGCTGCTCACCACCTGACAAGTGGCCTCAAGAGCACAGGTAACAGAAAAGTGAAATAGCCGGGCCATGGCGAGCTGGTTATTGTTGTTTATTTAATTGTAAGTGCATATAAATTAATTTTTAGAAATGGCTGGATTTAACGACCAGCTCACAAACTTCCTGCACTTTTAGCCATTGGCCTCCTGGAGCCAGTCTGAGCAGGCAGGTATTCAGTAACTATTTGTTGGATGAAGAATGAGCTAATATAGCTGGTAATAGTATATTAAAATGTATTCAGCAGCTAATCATTGACCATTTTTTCCTTTTCTCAGTGCCAAATTTAAATGTAAATAGTATTGATTCTAATTTGAAAATAGGATATACTGAATTACAGCATAACCCTTCTCGGTTCAGACACATTTTAAAGAAGTAGGATTTTGTTCTTTATCATTACTTTTTGTTTCATTTAATTCTTTGCCTATTTTCAACCATGGTGGGAGTTATGTTGATTTAGGGGATATTTGAACTATTTAACTACTTTATATGAAATATATATTAATGGGTTAAATATGAAACAAGTATTCATGAAGATTTTTCTGTCTTGATTGGGGAATTGTCTCAACTCATAGTCCATGAATAATAATGCAGAAATCACTACCGTGTTATTAGAATGCATTAATGTGCTATGCTTGAAATTAAAATTTGAAAATCTCCTGAGAACTGCTATAAGTTTAATGATAAATAAAGCAAATTTTAAAAATATTTAAAAATTGAAAGAGTGCTTGTGAGATGCCAGCCTGCCTCTGTCCACAGTCTCAATTCCGACAGACACCCAAGCACCACGTCCTCCCGCTGCCTACAGCTTCCCACCACATCTGAACCAGAGCCGGCACACATAAGGTAAACGCAGGGACAAAAGAAGGAAAAGTTCCCAAAGCAAGATGACATACAACAGTGTTCTGAGAAGGGAGAAGCAAAATATTTGCCTGGAAAGCTTTTTAAAAAGTGCCCAAAAGCCAATAAGGCTCTTTGCAGTCACTAATAAAATAAAATATCGGCAAGGGTGTTATCACTTTTCATTGGGTAAGCGGTATGACCCTAAGCACATACAGAAAAAAAAAGTTTAAAAGCAGAGATCATGGGGAAAATGTCCGCAAGCCGAAGACAGAGGATTCCACAGAAAGTACGTGGATTCTGTGCAATTGCATTTGTTAAATATCAGACACCTGGGATGAGCATGTGTATAAACCTCTCAGTAAGAAGAAGAGGAGGGGGAGGCAGGGAGGAAGGAAGAAGCCTGCTTCTCCTGAGGCAGCTTGGTTAACAGAGGCAGGACTCCTTCATTAGCTTATATGGAAAGAAGTAAACACACGTGGCCAATTTACGTTCTCGCGCTTGAAAGCACGCGGCCTGTGACATTTCTGCAGCCACACTTATCCAAGACTCAAAGCCACGACCCCGCTCGCTCCTGACAGCCCCGGGCGGGGCTGGTTTTGTGGGTGACTTACACGCTTCCCGTGGTGGAGCTGCTGTCCGTGAGGAGGGAGCCGTTCGTCCTTTCCACCTGGGCCAGGCTGAAAGCAGAGAGCAAGGGCAGCTCAACGGCAGGCGCGTCTTCAGGCACGCGCACGCTACCAAGATCTTAACATGAGACTTCTGGTTTGCGTCGCCTTCACCACGGCTGCCTGGAGCTCTCCCCCAGGGGGCCGTGTCCCTGCTGCTGGGCGCCTGGCCGAGGCGTCCTCTGCCTGCGCCCGTGGCCCAGCTCCTAGAGGGGCCTCCAGAACCAGCCGCAGCTCCCCCTTCCCCTGCCTCCCTGGTCTTCCCTGCCGCAGGTCTTGCCACAAGGCACGCTCTTCCCGCCTGTGGGGTGCTTTTCCATCAGCCCCGACCTGCTTTTCCCCAGAAGTTCCGCTTGGCGAAGACCCAGTTCAAATGTTACCACTTGTGCGATGCCTCCCCGGACCTGGTCAGGGACAGCTAGCTCCGAGCACGGCGGAAGCCGTCTATATACCTCTTTTCTGGAAGTTTGGGCATGTGATCAAGACCAGACTACACTTCAAATTGTTCGGGGCCTCAAAAAAAAACCCTGCAATGAAGTGTTAGTGTTCATCTGATTACGTATCGTGGTCCCTGCTTCCAGTCACGGGCTCTAAGTCCCGCGCGTACTCGGGTGGATTCCCGCGAGCGGGGTAATCGCGCCCGCCGGAGACCTGCTGTCACGGCATCGGCAGCAGGCGTTCGGCGAAGTGCAAGGGAGCAGAAGCTGGACAGCCGACGGGCGGGAGCACCTCCTGCAAAGGGGCTCTTTACCAGCCTGGCCGAGACCCCGGGCGCCTCACCGTGTGGCATACTGCTCGATCCTGGAGTGCGTGTCGTCGTGGAAGAGCTGAGGAGACTGCGAGGGGCTGCGGGGGAGAGAGGGGAGCGGGTCACGCCCACATGCTGGCGCCTGGCACCAGTGGGAACGTTAGCTTCGTTAGTGGGTTTGCCATGCAAACGGAGCAGAGCTGCGGCTTAGGACGAGCGTGGCCGTGGGCGCCGTGCTGGCCGGCGAGGGCGCCCCCGGCGGGCGTGCATACTTACTCAAACTGCTCTGGCCACAGGCTGATGAGCGTGACAGGACTGCAGGGGAGAAGGAGACAAGAGTCACGGGACCGACGCTCAGAGCGGTTTCCGACCACGGGGAGGGGCATCCCCAGGACTGGCGGCCCGAGTCCCCCACGGGAAGCCGGCGGGACAGGCCACTGTGGGCTCTGGGGAGGACGCTGCATGCTCAGCCTTCCCCAGCCAAGGCAGGGTCTTCCCGGCAGACACGCGGACACCTTGCCAGCAACCTTCGCCAACACGACGTGGAACTATGGGATACGTTTTAGGATCCCGTTCCACGGCGTGCCCAGAGGAGACAGAATCCTATTCTTGCTTTGTATGGGAGTAGAAATTTGGTCAGTGAGGCAAAGTTAAATACCTTAAATACCTAAGATCACATTACATACTGATGGCCGAGCTGCAACAAAATTAAACTGTTCGGATTCCCTGGACAAGTTTAAACGTAAAACTTCAAACGCCTGTGTGCACAAAGAATCTCAGCCGCACAGACACTGAAGGACGATGCGGCCTGGACCCCTCTGCCCCACCCCAGCGAAAAGTTCCATCACCAGCAAAACCAAAGCAACTTCTCTAGATCGTGGTACACTTTCTTCAAATAAAATGTGCCGTGGGGGTTCCACCTGTGGGACTGAGCAAGGAAAACTTGTTCTGCTTCAGCCAGGGCACTGATGGGTCTGCAAAACCCGTGGGTCAGGAGCCCCCGCCAGGCACTGCCTGAAACCCACAAGGCCCCATGGAACATGGTTCAAAAACAATTACCGTAATTCAAAGGCTCGTTCAAACCCTAACTTGTTGGATTGTTATTGGATTGGTGCATGTGGAGGTTTAAAAGTACAAAGAAAATTAATGTTTCATTTAAATAAATAAAGCCTCCTGCAAACGCTGATGCAACTGAAACAAAAAGGAAATTATTCCAGCCCTATGTGGCTCTCCTATTTCTATTGTACAGACATATTAAGGAAAAGTTAATGATTTCATTATCCCCTGCCAAGAGCACAAGCTGACGTCTGCGTGGCAGAGACAAGAGAGACGCAGAAGATAATCCATCTTATTGGGACGAAGAACTAAGGCTCTTGGTCCTACCGTCAAGAACAGGCCTTGTGTGTGTCAGAAAATCTATATAGTAAATAGACTTCATTATCCACGTATAGAGTAGACAGAACCTAACAACCGAATGACACCGTATTATTCAATAGTCTGTCTTTTCACATCACTACTTTTCATCAACCCGGAACATGGCTGTTAAATGTCAAGTGAATGATTTGCTATATCATTTCTAAAAATGGTAACTGCTTGAGAGATTACTTCTAAACATTTTCCATGAACTTTAAAAAGAAAAAAAAAGTGTACATTTTATCTTAATTGAGCTTGGAAAAGCTTTGTGAAATGGCTCGACTGGCTCCTGTGAAGTCAATCCAGTTAGAACAAAAGTGATGCACTGAGCTGAGCTATGAGTGGCAGGGCAGAAAGCTGCACCGCACAGTGGCTCAGAAGAAGTTTTAAAATATATTTAGAATATGTCTAAGAAAAGAAAGAGAGAAAACGGTCAAACTCAGGCTTCATTGGCTCCAAAGTATTTTGATTTGTGGGAAAGGATGTTATGCGATTCACTTTCTCATTTAATTCTGGAAGGAAAAGCCAAGGCCGTGTCCTCCGGGTCAGCCCCTCCTGAAGAGCGGCTCAGCAGGATGTTCTGGTTAATCCGCTGGGTTCACTAATGCAGGGTCAGATCTACTAAGCAGGTTTAACAGTACAGGAAAAATAACCCAGCCTTTCTCAGGAGGCCCTGGACCTCCTCTTGCCTTACTTTCTCAGTACACTCGTCCCTGTGCCTCTGTCCATTGCCTTCTTCAGTCCATTTGCCCTGGATCCCAGCATCCTCCCCCCTTTACCTTCAATGGCTCCCTGCTGCTCTCAGGATCAACGGATCAGCTCCAAGCCCTTTCCCTGCAGTGTGGCTCCTGCTTCTTCTCCACTCCCACTGTTTCCAGCTTCCCACTCAGCTCCCCAAACTCTCCTGACTGGGGGCTCTCCCTGCCCTCCTTCCACACCACCCCAGCCTTGGTCCTTTTCAGGGCTCGCCGCCCAGCTCAGTCATCACAGGCTCCCAGGCCCGCGCTCCTGCTGCCCCAGTGCCACTGTCTAGGGGCTGGTTCCCGCTGTCGCAGGAATTAAGGAAATCATGATGCTCATCAGTTCCGCCTTCACCAACGTCAGGGAAGCCGTCTACGTTACTTCTTTCCAACCTCTGGGAAGCCAGTCTGTCTTTTTAGCAACTCCCAAATTACTCTGGCCATGATTTCATTGTTTCTCAGGGTTATTTTCAATGGCACATTCCTTAAGCAAACACTTCTCATTTATTTTG
Organism: Tolypeutes matacus; assembly: GCA_026826555.1. NCBI lineage: Eukaryota > Metazoa > Chordata > Mammalia > Cingulata > Chlamyphoridae > Tolypeutes > Tolypeutes matacus. The sequence continues at coordinate 4,942,904 of JAKSZT010020074.1, read as the reverse complement.
TCCCATTTGTGAAAAATCTTGCAGAGGCAGTTATAAAATTAAATGAGCAAACTGGAACATGGGTGTGTTTACCCCACCTTTTAGTATAATTCACTTCCCTCTGAATTCCCTCTATGCAGGTATGCGTAATTACTGGGCATAGGATAAAATACTGCATTTTGCAAGGGTGAAAGAAAACGCAGCAAAAGAAAATTCTGATCAGCTTCATAAATAACTTCAGCACATTTACCACTTCCCTGGTTTTTCTCCAATGTTCTGCCATATATAGGAGAATAAATGACATCAAATTCTCTACTGCCCATTACATAAATTTTTACACCAGGATATTAAGTGGCCCTCTACTAGAAAAGGCTTAGCAGAAAAATGAACTATATACCAAATCTGAGAGCTCCTTCTCAGATCAGAAACAGAAGAAAACCTGCCCCTGTATCTAGCAGTTCATAAATCTTTCCAATAAGGACCTTTGAGGCATCTGATTTAATCTTATCCTCCTTTGCTTCTTTTCCTTCTTTCCACTCCCTGAAAATGCAGGTATATTCGTGTTTGATGAGGTGAGGCATTTTCAGAGTTAAACACACAAACCACAGCACAAATTATTTGTCATACTTTTCTGCTAAATGATAAGAGTCACTCCGAATAGAATGATTGATGCCAGTGATTATTTTGACATTGACAGCAAATTATCAAAAATGCCTAAAATAAGTTTGAAAGATCTATCTCCATGATTCATACAAAGAACGTAGATATTTGGAGCACAGAATGCCAATGGTTGATCAAAAGAGTGAAAGGCACATCAATCACATCACAGAGTTCAAACCTATCAGATTTCCCCATAAAGCAACGCGCCCTCTGATAATTCTATGCTTCTGGCAGCGGCCCAGAGGTCATTTAGCCCTGACACCGAGAGAGGTAAAACTTTGGCTTTCTCATGAGGTGTTCAGCACAAACTCTGTATTAGAGATCATAATACATGAAACTTATCCTCATACAGACTTTAGAAGAGGACAAGAATATGCCCAGTCAACAAAGAGAGGCCCCCACTCTACCCTCCCTGAGGAAGTGTGTGAAGAGCTGTCCCCAGACTAGTCCACTATCTCCCGCACCTCGCCACCAAGCCGAGCCACCCGGGGCTGAGCTCCTTCTCCAGCTCACAGAGGCCTGCTGTGCAGCCCACCTGCACCGACCCTGCCCCTACAACACGACCTGCACAGGGGTCACGGCAGTTTCTGGGTGTCGACTGTGGCCTTCCGTGGCCTTCTCAGCAGTTCCACAAACAAAAGAAAAGCATTGGCAGAAAAGTTTAGCCAAGCCACAGGCCTACAGGGCTATATGTGGAAAACAAATTCAGAAATCAGACCAAAGTGTCTCTGCCTCCAATATGACATCTTTAAGACACTGACTATCCTAATGAACGGGAACGTCACTGTTCTCTGATGGTCTCTCTCCCGTACACAAAACAAAATGAATTATGAGTTTTGGAGGTTAAAGAAAGCTTCCCAACAGGAACTCTCGACACACTTTTTATATTTCTTACTGTGGTTTCCTCTATCGTCTGAAGTAGAAAACTTCCCTCCTGAGACTGTTTAGCTTCGGTTCCGTTTCTTGGGGGAAAATGAACTGAGAGAATGTCTTTGCCTCTCTAACTGGAATTTATCCTATATGACCAGGTACTCTGGTGATGATTAGCAATAAAGTTCATTTCCCCCAAGATTCAAGCATAAGAAATTTTCCTTGGCAAGCATATTAATGCTACTATAAAAAGCAATTCAAATTTAAAATCATATCTATTTTTATCTTGAAATACAATTGTTTAGTAATTTAGAATTATTTCCTTGCATTTTTTTAGGCTCCTTTTAAAAATTCTTTTTCTTTTCATTCCAGGCTATAAATTCTTTTGTTTTTTACTTTATATTTATAACTTCATAGTAACTGTGCTACCTTGAAACTTTGTTTCATTTGTGCTTGTAACTCAAATTATGTATATTTAAGAAATTGTGTCTATTTTTTATAATATTTAAAGCTATCTCATTTTGCTGTCTTCATCTTCAAGAAAAAAGAAATTAGAAATGTAACATATTTTGATGAGATTTTAACATCTATAAATATTTGAACTTAATAGATTAAGTTCTAGTCATAAATTTATACTAAACAGATGTAAAAATAAATGTCAAGCATATTACAAGAAAAGTAAAACACCCTCAAAGGGGGAGAAAAGGGAAATAAATGAAAGAATGACAGAGCATATAATCCCACAATTCACTTTAAGCATTTTTAGGAGGAATAGAGATGGCCAGGTAAAGGCTGAGGCAGTGATGCCTCCTTGTAAAGTCTGGGAACACAGGCTGAAGTGGGAATGTCGGCTGTGACCTTGTCAAAAGCAACGAGTAGAACTCCGTTCTGTGAAGACTGGTTCCAAGTTTCACTTCGCACTTTCAAAAGGAAGTCTTTTACCACACATAAATCTTATTGATATTAAACAATTTCTCTTGTATCGCTCACATAAAAAAAGACAATACCAGCTATAAGTGTTTGCAGAGATTTAGCACTCAACTACACTTACGTCTCTAGGTTGTCACCTTCCAGAACCGTCTGCACAGGTAGGTAGCCCAGCCGAGGGTGTTTGGCAAAGTATTTCTTTGACCTGAATTTGTTCTTCAGCACCTTGGTGAAGTCACGAACATCTTCCCCAGATGTTGTCTGTAAGTTTGAAAAAGTACACTTCTCTCATTAGAATAGGAGGAGGAAGCTATTACAATAAAATCAGATCAAATATAAGGGAATGCAAGTGGAGCTTTATACATGTTGGGACAAGATGCAATATCATGAAAACACATGGCAAATGGGTCTCAGCATTAAATCTATCCAGCAATTCGTTTTTATTTTGTCTTGAAAATAAACCTTAACCGGCTCTTTCCCCAATGTTTTAAAAGGTGGACCAAGAAACAAAATTAGTTTTGGAAATCATACTGGTTGATACTATCACTGAAAAACGTGCATTTTGCTATTGAAAATTTAGCGATGACGAGGTATTCTGGATACCACGTTGGCATAACTAAATGGATGAGTGGAGAGCAGCCCGGCATTGTAGCCTGTTTCCACACAGGCCAGTACACACTCTACTACGGGGGTCTGTTTGGTGAGCAAGTCTGTCCGTTTCCTTGTCCTTTCCCAACCGTCTACCATAAAATTGACTTGGGCTAAAATTTCAGTGGTGAACTCAAATGCTATTGTTTCCTTAACAATGCCAAGATGGTGAGCTTTAATAATCATTTAGGGTGAGATGGGCTGCTTCGAGCCACCCCTCATGCTGGGCCATGAGCCTTCTCTTTGTCCAACCTTCCTACTCTTGCTCTGATGGTTTGAAGCTGAATGCACCCCAAAAATCATGTTCTTAAAGCTAATCCATTCCTGTGGGCGTGAACCTATTGAAAGTAGGACCTATTGATGAGGTTACTTCAGTAAGGCATGGCCCAGGGTGGGTCTTAATCTTCTTACTAGAGTCCTTTATAAGAGAATTAATCAGTGAGAAAGCCATGGAAGCAAGAAGCTGAAGCAAGGAAACTTGGAAGAGAAGGGAGAGCCCAGCAGCCATTGCCCATGTGCCTTGTCAGGTGGCAGAGGAGTCCAGGATCGCCGGCAGCTGGTCTTTGGGGAGAAAGCATCTTTTGATGATGCCTTGATTTGGACATTTTCACAGCCTCAGAACTATAAGCTTGTAAGCTAATAAATCCCCACTGTAGAAGGCAACCCATTTCTGGTATTAATATATTGCTTTCAGCAGCTTTACCAAACTAGAACAATCACCAGTTCTATTTTTTATCTGCACCATGTTATACTGACACTAGCACTGGTTAAAGAAGCATTTACATTTTTTGCACAGCTGCATTCACTCTCTGACTCCTAGTTGGCTGCCTAATATACAACTAGATGGACCTTGCTCCTAACTCTTTACAAAACAAAATCAGAGAACTGCCCTATAATAGCATCACCGAGCGCTATTACATAAGGTGACTCGCCTTCCTGCTGCTGCCCTCACCCTCCCACTCCAGGCCTCTCCCTTGCCACAAGCTTGTTCAGGACTCATGTACACTAGTTTTGCAACGAGAAGCTAGAAAAAGCATACTTATTTTTGAAAACCACTGAATCTGAATCAACCACTAAAAAGCTTTGCTACTTACTGTCTGCTACCATTCCGCCGAAACGTGCCTGCTTTTAGTCAACAGTTAAGGGACGTTTCATTGTCTAGACTTGAAGTGTCCATGGGGTTCACAATCCAAAGCTCACCGATTTTCATTTCATTAAAGAGTAAAAATGACAAAGTCCAGCAAGACCCACTCATGTTATCACCAGTCCTGTCATCAGAGTCACAGCCTCAACTCTTTTCCTAAATAACTGAGAAGAGACAGCCCTAAGCAGGGCCACAGGGGGCCAGGCTGAGGGGCAAGGGGCCAGGACCCCCCTCGGCCTGCCTCACCCCAGCCAGCCTCTCTTCTGCCTTATCTACATTTTGGCTCAAACAGGAACACTGGCTTGGGGGGAAAAGGACATGCCACTCAAAGAGCAATGCCAATACTTATTCTTTCACTAAATACATTCAAGATATGCAAAAACAAACACAAAAAATAAAACCCAAGCAAGAACCCCGCCTCCCAAAAAAATACAACCCTACCTGCCTCCCCGAAAGTTATAATAAGGCCTGAAGTAAAATTTGAATTTCTGATAAATCTGAAATTTGATATTTTTTAAAAATTAGTGCATTCTCATAGCAAAATAAAAGTCAGAGAAACCCTCCACCAAGACCCTAACAAAATCCTGTGTAAGCTGGAAACAGGTGCGTTTCCACTCTTGAGATTCTCTTTTGCCAACCAAGACAACAGCAGAGTTTTTGAAATGTTTCTTCGTTTTGTTCCTTTGTAGAGACATGCACACTCACATGGAGCATACTTCAGAGGCCCTCTAGCTTTGCTTGGGTCTGCATGTCTACACAGAGCATGTGCTCTCTGCATGTCCCCATTCATATGCCAAACTGCATGTTTGCATTTTCTTAAATCGCTGACACGGATGCACTGCATGGCTGAGTTTAAACAACACCGGGATATGACTGAAAAGTCTTGTCCTTCTCATTGACATGAATCACAAAGAGCAGCAAGGCCGAGATGCAGGAGAATCCAGAATTCAAGAATGCCACCCCCCCAGCTCAAAAATTAGGTGCACTAAGAAAAAAAGATCCAGAAAGCAACACCTACAAAAGGACGATTTACAAGGATGCCCAACAATTGAAAGGCCCAAAAATGCCACTTTAACTCCTGAACTATTTGAACAAAACATAAAAAGACACGCAAGGAACAAATAAAACCATATTGGTTTTAAATCTTCCAACAACTGTTTGGTGGATCAATTCATATGGTGGGATGACATTCTTATCTAATTTCCTAACAGATACTCCTCACAGATTTTTCACTGTTAACGTCAAATATGGATAAGCTACACACAGAGGAAAAGCGGCAGAATAACTGGACATCATCACTCGGGGCCGTGCAAGCACTGCCACCCCCGATGAAAAGTGCCCTCATTAGCGAGATTTATCTCCTAACTGGGAAGTCAGTAGGCCCAGGTGGCCCCCACACACTTCTGAGCAGCACATTTTAATATCATAGGGCTTGTCTTAAAGACCCTCTCAGTAGTTTTTTTCTAAATTGCAAAATAACCTCTTAGTTTTTATTTACAGTTCGTTGATTTCAACAGGTTGAACTTGACACACATTTGAATGCCACGTACAGGATGAAATCAGTAAGGAAAGCTCAGAGCCCTTTAAGTCCTCGTGGAAAAACACAAAACTGAATCATCAGCATTAGCAGAATTGCCCAGAGGTCAAGAGCAAGCAGGGCAGTAAATCATGCAAACTGAAACGCAACTTGTGCAACTTCACTTTCACAGCTAATGGCCCCGTGTAAAGGCACTGACTTGCTGGGAAACCATGGGAGACCTGAGCAAGGGGCACCAGCCCCTCAGGGCACCGAGGGCAGGGAGCGCAAGGACGCCGTGATTTTAGCACGCTGGCCGAGGCCCAGTGGCGTCTCGAGGAGCGTGAGCGCCAAAAGCAAACCGCAGACTTCCCGTGTGCTTCCAAAGACGGAAACAGCCCGTCCTTCAGTCCATGGTCACAGCCTTACGAGTACACTGGAGCTGGCAGGGGGCCGAGGGCTGCAAGGAGCAACCCTTTCTAATTTTTTATTCTTGGTTTATTTTTTGCCAATGACACGTAGTTCATAAAGAAAAGATGTGGTTTACCTTTCAAATTAAAAGCAAAAACCTTGGTCTATTTTTTTTATCAGAAATTTTTGTCTCTTCCAGTTCCTAAAAGCACTGAAAATATGAAAGTTTGGTTTATTTCCCCATACATCAATCAAAATCCCCAAGAATATACTTCAAACTGTTGCTTTAAAAGGAGCATATGCCTGTTTTAAAAATGCAATTCAAAATCTGTTTTAAATGCTATTAAATTAGTAAGTTGTCCCCATTGAAGTAGTTTGTCCTTTCCTCCCCTCTTCCCAAGAGAACTCTCAGTACAAATCAGCCGTCCCGCAAGCAGCCAGTAGTGGGAAATCTAACGAACCCACCAGGATTAGCATTCTGGAGGTGGCCGACTGCTGAGCACAGGCCTTCTCTCCGAGCTAACGCATATGCCCCCAGCTCAGCTGACCATCCAGGGTCTGGTTTCTGCACTCACCTGCTTGGATAAAGGGCCCTCCATCCTTCTCTCCCCACTGCCCATTTTCCCTCCATGGCGAGGGCTGCTGCGCCCCCGGCTGTCCCCGGGGCTCCTGTCCACCTGCCCTTCTCCCCAGCGAACGGGTCCACGTTCTCCTTGGAAGGACAGCTCTATGTCTCCTCCGTAGCTGCGGAGCCAGTAGCGGGAATGAGCAATGAATCCACTGCCACGTCTCCTCCGTAACTGCGCCTTCATCCTTTCTCCCTCAGTGCCTCCTGATGCGCCCATGGCAGTCCCACCTCCCCACAGCGATGGCTGTGTAGTCTCTCCCTCACGAAGGCCAAGGAAACAGGAGGTGTAGGCCACTTCCCCTCAGCCCCAGCCTCAGCACCGATGGAAGCCGACTTGCCCCACCCCTCCGACCCTGGCTGCTGGATCCAGCTGCCGCCCGCCGCCTCCAGAGGCCAGGTGGAGACCTCCTCAAGGCCACCGCGTCCCTCAAGCGGCCCTGTCCAGCCCAGCCCTCCCTCTTGCATCTTCAGCACGAGTAAATCCCCCTTCTCTCGAGTTCTAGCCCCTCAACTGGCTAGACTTTCTTCAGTATGGGGCGAGCCCAAACCAAGCACAGGACCACAACTGCCTGGGACCCTTCTCTCCCTCCTTACAGCTCTGAGGGTGACGACGCCTCAATGCCGCGCCCTGCCAGCTGGCCTCAGCTGCACACAGAGCAAATGGCCACGGGCTGCCCAGCTCCCAGGACCCAAGCATGCCAGGGGGTCCCCCAAACGTTCCCATTTGCTGCAGTGTCGGCCCTATTCAAATCCCTCCATGTCGTGATCACGGACTCTTGGGAACCACATGTTAAATTCGTCCTCCTCTCACTCTCATTTAAAGAAGGAGAGTCTTTTGTGTCTCAGAACTTATGAAAATATCCCTAATTTGACTTGAATTTTGGTTAAAGTGTACAAAGACAATTTAGAAAAGATCCAATCAGGGTGGTTTTCAGTATGAAATTAAATGACCATACACTCTTATTCCAATGAAAAGAAACTTAAATCAGAAAATCTTTCATATAAAATGCAACTATTTTAAAATGAAAGATAAACCCTGAATTCAAACACTTAGTGCATAGGAAATGACCTTGATCCCTAAGTTTAACCCCTGAAATTGGATTCATCAGCTTCTTAAATGTCTCCACGTAGAGGCCTTTTCTCTCCTTCGCTATGTCTTATTTTCTTTGTGTCTCTAGTCTCCTGCAAAATGACTCCTATATAACGAGGTACGCAACAAATGTAAGATCCCAGAAAGCTTATTACATGTATTACAGGCACAGGGACTGAAATGTGAGTAAATTTATCTTGTTTCAGGGTCGTGGGAGTATGAGGAAGACTGTTTAGAAAACATCTAAAACGTTTGCTTCCTTCTGGGAGAAAATACTTCCATTAAAAAGCTAATTCATGCAAATCAATAAATTATTTTTGTTAACTGATGAGTCAGCAGTGTTGTATTGCTTTCTTCTTAAAGAGAGGTTACAGAAGGTGCAAAGGTGGAGAGAAAGTAAGTTCTTTTTCTCTTCCTCTCCCTCACTTCCTCCCCTTGCTATATATATAAGCACAAATATCTACTACATTGTACATGTATAAATTTATTTTCCCTAATGGAGTTAAACCATCAAATCCAAACCACAAACTTTGTACAAATCACTTACCTCCTCCAAGGCTTAGATTTTTTTAAAAATGAGGATGAGTTAGATGGTCTCTTAGAGGCTTTCCAGCTTTAATTTCTATAATTAGTCTTTATAATGTTAGATACATAATGTTGGTTTAGCTTGTTCGAGCCAGATTACTAAGTCTAGTCAGACTGTCTCCAGGGATTAAAAAGATGGCTGGAAGGAAAAGGCACGACGCTGTCAAAAAACCATCTGAGCTATCACAGACTCAGACACCAACTGCAGACGTTTCCACCGCTCTGGGGGACACAGAAGCAAGTGCATGTGCTGTGCAGGGGCAGCCAGAGAGCCTGAGAAGATGTCACCCACAGAGAAAGACTTCGCTGCACCTGTGGAAAGGTGGGGTTTGGACGAATGGAGAGAAAAGGGTGAAGGCCGTTACATCCGACCTAGTCATGCTGTCTCTTGAAGATGAGCTCTGGCTGAGCCCAGTGAAAGAATTCTTACAGGTACCAATTTGGAATATTGGCATGGCAGGGGGTGGGGCTGGGGAGGAGTTGTTTTACACAGTCATTTCCTAAAGAAAATTCCCGTTTCATTTCCTCATATGAATGCTTTCTTGTAAGTGTCATAAGACGTTGCAGAGCTCACGATAGCTGCCCATAGTTCATTGGGCTCCCTACACCTGCCGACAAACATTGCCATAGATAATAAGTTAACAGCGGACGAGCTTGACGAAGTATTTCGGGGATAAGAAATGAGTTTGAGAGTCTAAACTAAGGCTTATAAACTGCAGAGAGCTTTTTTTCCCCGATTCAGCTGAAAAAGGAATTTGAAGAGGAAGGAAACCAAGTCAGGTATGTGACTGGAGCAGTTCCTGAACCACAACCACAGGTACGAGGTGAGAAGCACAAGCACCAAGAGCACGTGGAAAGATGGAGCCCACGAGACATCACGCGATGCTTGTTATCCCTGCGATGGACAAATTCACATTCGAGTTCATTTCTCAGGCAGACGTGAGATAAGTTGAGGTAAAAGATGGATGTACCAGAAATAAAGACTCCTTAAAACAGGACAGCAAAGAGTCAAAGAATGTGGGTGCAAAGAAAGGTTGACATTTTGCAAAGTATTTAAATCAAGGAATTCATTACTAAGCAGTGCAAGAGCATGCCTTTTAAAGACTCAATGGACTTATATTCCCAGTCATTTTATAAAGAGCTGTTGGGTCAAATAAAGGCCATGACCTTCCATAGGGAAGATGTAGAAGTAGGCTACCGCTAAGATCACCCCACAATCTCCAGAAAGCGGCAAAAAGGAAGCCGTCCCCTATGACAGGTAAACTGGAATCCTATGAAGCACTATAGCTGCCCTGCAAACACCGTGAAACAAGAAGAGTCTGGGATAATTTATAGATTTTTTTAAAAAATGGTAGCTGGAGAGAGAAATTCAGGGTATCAGTGATTCGCAAGCATGCCCTCAGTGCCGACAAAAAGAATTCACGGCAACCGGTATGATTCTGGAAGCAGTGAGGGAGGTTTGATGACATTTTCCATTAAGTTCAGTTAATTTCTTTACTCTAAAAGCCGTATGATACTGCTTTAGTTTCCTAGTAGATAAATGAAGATACTAAAATCGTTAGAAATATCGTGGCCACTCAGCAATTATATTTCTCAGTGCAAATTGACAGCAGTGGCCTTCTGTGGGCTTGGCCGGTGTGCGCTCGCCCTGGCGTTGCCTGCTCTGGGTGGAATTAAAAGTCAGGATGGTGGCAGCTCTACATTGTGGACATAACAGCGCTGAAGCACATGCCTAGATGTGATTAAAAGGGGAAACTTGGGGTTGCATAAATGTTATAGAATAAAAATTTTTTTAAAAACCCATGGGACAACACAACAGTGAACCCGAAGTTAAACCATGGACTCCAGTTTACAGTACAATTATTAAAACGTGCTTTCCTCAGTTGTAACAAATGCACCACAGATGCAAGGTGTTACTAATAGGGGGGCACATGGGGATCCTCGAGTTTATGCATGTTTGTTCTGTAGCCCACAAATTAGAGAAGTTAAAAAAAAAAGCCAAGATTTTAAATTCACAAAGCTGAGGACTCCATGACACTGGAACCACTAAATTGCAGAGGGACACCTCACAGGATTGAGAATGCTGCCATTAAAAACTACACTAAGTAAAACTTCAGAGGTTTGATGAGCCGTATTTATATGGAAATATTCCGAGCAATTACATGCAAGAGCTGTCTTTAATCAGTTTAGTAGCCACGTCTCTGTTACCAGTCCTATTGCCATCTATAACCACGGATTTGAACTGTTTTTCTAGTTTCTTATAATTTGTATCCCCAGTATAAAATGGATAATTCACCTAAAAAATATGCAAGGGACCTTAAGTAATTTGTTGTTGTAAATTCTCTGGTCAAAGCCTGTTTTCAAACCTCTGTCTTGTATAATATTATCCATTCGCAGATGTAAAAAGGAAGAAAAAGTAGTGGCAATACAGAGGCTGAAGCAAGTATATTTCAAATTGAGTATTTTGTAAAATGATTAGGAATTATTGCATTTAAAACCAAGAAAGACAGTACTTTTATATAACTTTGCTGAGCAAATTTAACATGCATTTGCCTTAGAATTCTTCCCAATACGACCTTGGTTCCTCACAGTCAGTATTCTGGGACCACATAACGGTGACACTGCAAGTCTCCCCAGGCCACTGGGCTCTGCCCAGTCGGTGCAGCCGCCTCATGTCCTGCCCCCTGTGCAGTCCGCCCACTTCTCCCCACGCCGTTCTCGCCACCCTGCTCCCAGCCCTGGGCCCTAAGCTCACAAGGTCCCCGAGCCTGGCCGAATGCTCTGCTGTCGCCACCCAGAAACCCCTCATGGATCTGAACACGGGGCCCAGGGTCTCCGTTCCGCGCCCGGCCGACCGCTGCCCCGGCCTGTGCTGGAGCCCTGCAGCTCTCCTCCCTGGCTGGCAGACGGCCCTCTCAGCCCTCAGTCTCAACGCCAAGGCTGACTTCTCCACAGACCTCCCTGCCCTCTACCCAGTGCTGCCTCCGGTCCCGCAGGCTCACTGTGCGCTTCGTTCCTAAGGCACAAGGAGTGCCTCCTTTTCTCACCTCCGCGTGCACTGCCTCGTGCCCTCCTCCCGCGGACAGCGCCACGAGAGCCACCAGTCTCGTCTGCCTGCAGTTATTCTGAGCCAAGACCGGCGTCTGCTGAGGCACGTCCTTAAAACTTAATTGTGGCAAGAATAAAGATACTGACGACAGGAACACACGGTGCCTCACATTTTCTTGGGGGGATTTTTTTCTTAAAATTATTATCCACTGTGGGCATTTCATCCATGATAATTCAGCAACATTTTCTAGAGATTTCTTCTCCACATGTAGGGCACTTATTCATTTGAGATAAGATACCTAAGTTTTTGAGATTTATCTGTGTATATTTTATAAGTATTGCTAGTTTTCTGTCAATTTATGAGCCAAAAAGTAGCTCAATTCCCTGTATACCAAAGAAAGTATACAGTTCCATGAATAAATTTTGGTTCACTACTTGCAAGGAAAGCTAAAGAATAGCTGTTGACAGAAAAACGAGGATAACTCCACAGGAAAAAAAAAGCTTTAGATTAAAGAAACGACAAGAAGCAGAATGTGAAGCCAGTGGCGGCGGAATAGAATTGAGACGTTGGCAAAGTGGTAATAATGTACGTCGTGCATGACTGTGTGGGAAAATAACTCAGCATCAAGCATTTTGGCCATAAAAATAGTCAGATCATTTACCTCTAATACTCTATCCTATGGAAATGCAACTTACACAATATGTGAGAAAAGCAATCTTCACAAAGACATTTATAAGGGTGTTGTTTTAATATCAGGAAACTGAAAAGAAGCTAAATTCCCAAATTTAAGGGAATGTTAGGTAAATTATGGTAATTCACTCAAATGGTTCATAACTAGGGAAAACTATATTGTGTGAAAGCTTGGAGGAACATTTATGATTTAAACTGTTTAGTGAAAAAACCAGGATCAAAATGTCATAAATACAAAAATAAGTAAAATTTTAAAATCAGAGACGTGGAAAATATCGGAAGGTAGTTTATCTGGGAGTAGATTCATGAATAGTTTTAATTTCTCAGTTTTTCACATTTTTGCTAGTGTAAATATATTATTTAATCATGAAAACATCTTAAATATGACCAAAAGAAATGTGATTTCTCATCAATACAAGTCAAATAGAATCATTTTCAAAGTAGGTCAGTATGAACTTTAAAAGAGTTTACTACCAAGGAAGTTAAGTTTAAAGTTAGAACACAAATAAAGGTTTAGTAAATTAGTCTTTCTTTCTAAAAACTATAACTATTCTGAAAGGATAACTCAATATAGATGTATTTACTTAAAAGAAAACAAAACAGTAACAAAATATGGCTAAGTAATCTTATAAGTGATATATTTCTTTCAGAAAACTCAGGTATGAATAACTGAGGAAAATTTTAGACATTAGTTCATTCAAAAGCAATGCACTAAAACAAAAACAAAAGCAAAGCTAGCAGCTCGGTACTTACAGGTATGCAATATTCCACCATTGGGTAATGCAACTTGTGACCTTTGGCTGTTCGCCCAGAAAAGAAGCAACTCTGGCAGACATCGTAGTTAAAATGCTTTAGGCTCCGATACCTGGAGAGAAGAAGAGAAGGGTTACTGGCTTCCCTGCCTATTACTTAGTCCCAGTCCATCGACTGTGATAAGGAATCTCATTCACTCAAATCACTTTGGAAATGAAAGGTAGATTTTCCCAAAATGTGGGAGTTGCTTAGTACCTTAGCTCCAAATTAGGACAAAGGGAATCTTACATTTCACAAGGGAAATTAATAAAACTTTCCAAATAAGAAAAAAAAAAGTTTAAATTTTTGGAGCTCAAGTCTCTAAAACATGTTTCCATAGGTTTGGACATGATGGGAAGACAGATGTTACATTAGAAGAGTTTCTGTGATGCCTGCCTAAGATTGGGAAGAGAAGAAGAGAGAGTTGTGTTTTATTTGCTCGACATCAAGTTTTTGAATATTGATGAGATCATCAATAAGAAATGAATCTCCAAATTCTCTCAAAAGGCATTATATTTTACAAAGGCATTTTTATGTTTGGTTTAAACTAGTCATCAAAAAAAAGAAATTGAAGTAAGAAATATGCAGGAATGAAGAAGCGAACTAAATCAAAGCTTGACCACAGCGCATTCTTGCATAGAAACTGTAACTCTTGTGTGAGATTGGCCCTGTGTGTCAACTGTCATCTACGGACTATCACCTGAGGGGCGTGAAGCACTAGGTATCGACTTTCCAAGGGTCTGAGTGGAAAACATCTTCAGCCAAACCCTCTGTCTTGCCAGAATGGCTGGTGTTGACAAACAACATAAAGGCTGGCATGCACACGAAGGGCAATATCGGAAAACACAGGCGGGAATGGAAAGAGAAACAAATGTAAGGTTAGGCGAGGTCAGCATTGCTGAGCAGCTCCTAAGCGGCTGCCAAATCACGCACAAACCCGCTGCAGCCAGCCTGCCCTGGCAGGGAAGCGCCCAGGCACGGAGCCGTGCCCATGCCATGGAAGCTCCTGGCCAGCGAGCACGGCTGAGCACGCCCTTCCAAAGGGAGCTTGGGATTGCTCAGGGCACTTCCCCACCTCTCTGACTCACCCTTGTGTTATGGGCAGTGGGTTCTGCTAAGATAAGCCGCTCAGCCTCCTGCTGACAGCAGGGAGCAGACCAGCACGAGCCCGAGGCTCGGGGGAGCGGGATCAGCTGGGGTGCCCAGGCCTGGCTTGGCTGGCAGGGGGCTTCCCCCTCTTCCTCCCTCCTGACATCAGCTCTCGTCAGTGTGGAGTGGCCCTGAAGATGGGCGCCACGTGGTAGGGACGGCAGAGCAGAAGCTGAGGGGCTCGGGCGCAGGTGGCGTGGAGAGCCCAGGTGCGTCCGGCACTGCCTACCTCTGGACTGCTTTGACAGGAAGGGGGAGCAAACCGCCAGCCTCTTACGCTACTGCAAGCAGCTGCACGCGATCCAGCGTGAAACCATGCCCACCTTGGGAAACACCGGAAAGCTAGGATTTCTTTAAAATGTAACTTGGAAGTGATTAGAGAAAAGCTCCACAGTATAAAGGCCAGAGACAGCAAATACACATTTAAAGAGGCAGCTTGGAGCAGAGACAGCGGGTGAAGCTTGGGGCTCCGGCGCACACACGCGTCGTCGGTCGAGCTTCATTTCTGTATCTGCCTTTTATTTCTTCCTCGTAGCCTCAGGGGAAGAGATACCCCTTATCTAAGAGTGGATCGGCCTCCTCCAGCTCGATCAGGCGTAAAACCTCTGAATTGCCACTCGATGGGGCAGGTGTTGATGGTGCAATCGGTAATACCAAATCAGCTGGCACGTGCTCGCCCAGTCCCAGGAGGGGCAGAGGGCTTCAGAATGCGCAAACTCGGGTCCCAGAAGGCAGTAACATGCAGCGCTGTCCGACTGCGTGTGCGTAGCGTGTTTCACATTTACACTGCAAGGCCAGCACTTAATGTGGTTCACACTTTATAACTGTGTGTGCATATTTCTCCTATAAATATTTCCAGCTTATTCAAGAGGAGAGAATAATATAATGAACATCCATGTACCCACGACCCAGCTTTATTAAAACTTCATACTTACCAACAGCTGCTTCAGGTAAAAAAAAAAAAAAAAAGTTTTAAAAAGTAAAGCTTTAAAGGAACATCAAATAGGAACTGCATTCTGGGTCCGCGGCAGCGCGTGCCGGGATGGAGCAAGGGCCGCGTGTGATGGTTTTATGAGAGCCCGACTCTTCCCAAGTCACTTAGCCTGGACATTTCCTGTGGCTGCACATGACATTCTGCCTACAGAGTAATAGATTTTGTCTAATAATTGATATCCTGAATCAGGAGCCGTGTTCGCATGATGTGATTGCTTCCTAACGACGCACGGCTCCTCTCCTGCTTTTGTTTACCACATCGATGAAGCCACGGACCCCAGGATGAAACAGATCTGGGTCCGAATCCCGAACGTGTCATGTGGAAGGGAGAGCCAATAATATCAATCTTACAGGGTTTTACGGAGAGCGAACAAAATATTGAAAGGAACGCATTTAGCACAGTGCCTGGTATACAGTAAGTGCTCAGTAAATGGCAGCTGTCTTCAGCTCTGACTCGTCTCTCATCTGGATTGTCTTCCCAGGCGCCCTGAGCTCACCACCTTCCAGCCGTCCCCCTTCTCTGCCCATCTCTGTCCACTGGTGCTTCAGCCGTGGCTGCTCCCCGCAGGCCTTTCCCGCCTCCTCTGGCCGACACGCGCCCTCGACTTCCGCCAGGGCTTCCCGTCCGTGGCTCTAGGCTTCTGCCGACCGTGCTTCACCCTCATCCCCACCACTTCCCATCCCCTTAGAGCCTACAGCCTCAACCCTGAGGACGACTCCCAGCTACGCTGTGCGAGACGGCACAGCAGGGCGCTTGGGCTCCTTTTCCGATGGCTCCAGCCTCCGAGAAGCAGAGGGACTTTTCACACGGACCACGTGGCGGTCAGTCGCGGGAAAGCAACTTGGTTTAATTGAAGATACTGAGTCTATCAACAACGACAACAGCTGCCGGCCCTGCCACTGGACTTGCCATCGAGGGTTGCCCTCTGAGCTGATATTCCTCTTCAGACCCTGTAGCAGTTTGATATAACTCATGAATTTCAAAAAGAAGGATTATGTTGGCAAACTGGTCTGTTCCTCTGGGCTTGATTCCCCTTGATTGTATTAGATTCAGCTGAGACGTCTTTGCTTAAACTATGTTAAGATTAGGGCTTTGATTCTACCACATCGGTAGGGTGTAACTCGGGCTCAGTCCCCGCCCCCTCGGTGGGCTGATATAAACGGACACTCGGTCAAGAAGACACAGAGAAGAAGGCACAGGAAGAAAGAGAGCTCCATGGACACAGAAGAGGAGTGAACTTGGTCATTTTAGTCCTGCCATGTGACAGAAAGGAAAGGGCTCAAACAGCTAAAGCCCTGGGGAGAGCTGAGCCATTCACCTGATAGTTTGCAGCTGAAGAAACCAGAGCCCTGGGCAGCTAAGAAAGCCCAAAAAGAAACGAGCCCTCCAGCCTACAGCTGAGATCGGAAGAAGCTGGGCCCACGGAGCCTTAAGAGGAAGAGGAAGCTGAATGCTTGCAGACATCTCCCACCATCTTTCTTCAACCCATGGCAACAGACATTGGAGAGAAAGTACCTCTATGATATCTTGAGTTGGACTCTTTAGGGCCTTGTAACCGTGACCCTTTACCCCTAATAAATGCCCTTTATAAAAGCCGACAGATTCCTGGTCCTTCACATCAGCACCCCTTTGGCTGACTAATACAGCCCTGAACCAATGGGGACGCACGAGACCCTTGGGCCCCACCGATGAGTGCCTCGTGTCATTACGTGGCAGATTTCCAAACTAAGCCGGGGTTGCCAGCAGATGCCTCCCAAGGACAAGAGTCCTTGTTACAAGGCACATGCATCCTAACACTAGGAGAAGAGGGGTGAGAGGACGCGGCATCGTGGGATGAGCCACAGGCCCTGCAGACAGACGGCCTGACGCACCCATGCCATCACGGCGTGGCGCTGAGAAGGGGGCCCATGAGAAGGGGGGCCGTGAGAAGGGGGCCGTGGACCAGCCGCTCCCCTAGCAGCGGGCAGAAGTAGCAAGAGGTACGTGATGACGTCCCAGTTAGGATCCCGGTGTCGCTTCCTGCTGAGCTGACTCAAAGGCCCCTGACACGCCCCAGATTCCACTGCATACCTGCAGCGGTCGTGCAATTGTCGGGCATGAACGTTTCTGTGGATTTTGTCAACGAAATTCGTGTAAATCTCTGGTTCTGGACCAGAGGAGCAACGGAGGCTGGTCACAGCCGTAGGTGAGCTTGATGCAGAGGCTGCGGAAAGTGCCCCGTGGCGCTCCAGGTGGGATGGGCCCGGCCTCCTGCTAAGCGGAGGCACGCCGGGGCGCGGAGGGCGGAGCCTCACCTGAACCCCACGATGGGGCACTCTTTGCAGATGTTGCACTTGGCCTGGTGCTTCGCCGTCTCGGCGGCAGCCACTCGGTGCAGGACGGGAAGCCACACCACGGACTGCGGCTCCAGGCGCATCCAGTCGATGAACTCCTTCACGCTGAGCTCTGGCTTGTTGCTGTTCTGAGGGAAACAACACGACAAAAATGAGGGAAACGTCTCCTCTGAAACCGCAGCAACCTTCCAAAGCCGTGCAGAAGTCAGAGGAGAGTTAGGTAATTCTTGCCAGTCAGGGACGTTTCAAAATCTGTAAGGTTCTTCAAGCAAGAATATTCTAGAATATAAATATAGAGAGAGCAGAAATGGTCATTTAGGAAAAGGAAAAAATCCTCAGACCCTATAATACTCAGATTTTTTAATTAAAAAAAAAAAATCACACGATTCTAGGTAATAGTTTCACATAAATACTTTAAACTCATTCTAAGAAAATAAAAACTTACGAAGGTAAAGACTCACTCATGACTTGGCAGACACGAGGGGCACTGAACGCTAACTAGGAACTCGGGTTTCTGCGTCCTGCCACAGCGCTGCTAAATCTTCATAGCGTGCTGCAGTCATCAAGCACGTCGGGAGACGCTCCCCAGCCCCTCCTGGAGTCCTAGCCCCAGGTGCTTTCCACACGCGCATTACAGCACGTCACCCCGTCTCCCGCTGCTGTCGACACGACTAAACCACATCCAGAATTTTCATTTGGTGTTTTTTGTGCCTCTAGAGAAATGGCCTTTGTAAAATATAATAATGTATGACATGTATTCTACATAAAGATGTGTGGGAGAGTTCTTTTTCCTCAGCAATGATAAGTCACTGGGTAAATCTCGGCAAAGCAGCTGTAACCTTGTACTTGCTGCACACGCTTGATTTCAGTAGCGATGTTTCCAACAGGCCTTCATGCACAGGAGGACTGAAAAGAACCTTGGGCGCTTTTCTGACTTAAAGTTAAGCAGCTACATACTTTTCCTTTTATATGTATGTTCTCAAAGAAAATACTGTTATTTTAATAAGTTACCATTAACTTATGTATATACAAATTGTTACCTCTGAGGAACTCAGGGCATATTTACTCATTTATTTTGCAAATATTTATGGAGTCACTGGGATGTCAAGACAGACGTAGTCTTGTCTTCAAGGTGCCCAGATTCAGGAGGAAGAAACCCTAAGGAGCTGCTGCACAGTCCCTACGTCCTTGCATGATAACGAGCACCTGCTAAGCAACTCCGATCAAGAGGCAAGTAGCCAGGCGGCTCAACCCCGCGTGGAGGGGCCAGCGAGGGCGCTGCCAAGCGTGTGAGATGGAGCCGGGACGAGAAGGAGGGCGAAGGCCAGGCCGAGGGGCTTCTGCGTGGAGGAGCCGAGGACGAGGGCTCCAGGCAGAGACACGGGTGCACGGGATGGACTTGGGGATCCAGGACCCAGGGGGACCCTGTGGGCAGGACCCAAAGGCCGGGGGCCGAAGGGCGGGAGCTGGGCCTGGCAGAGGCGGCTCCAGGCCAGAGCCACCTGACAGGCCTGGAATTTTCCTGAAGGGATCAG
>JAKSZT010020074.1:4866033-4923894 GCA_026826555.1 Tolypeutes matacus | reverse complement strand
GCCTCCCACCAACCCTGCTCCAGGCCTCCCCTCTCTGTCCAGGCCTCTCCTCTCCGTCCAGGCCTCCCCCCTCCGTCAGGGCCTCCCACTGCCCCTCCAGGCCTCCCCACTCCGTCCACCCCCCGCAGCCCACCTGCTGGAAGCAGCTGCGCACGCTGGGTTCGATGTTGCTGCCCCCAAAGGCCGCCACCTCGCCGAGCTGCCGGGGGATCTGGATGGCGTCGTGAAGCAAGAGGCCCAGCTGCCGCTGGTCGCACATCTCGGTGGGCCCGGCCACCTCCTTAAAGAGGCCTGCGAGGACGAGAGGCGTCAGCGCGGCCTGCTCCTGCCCGGCCGTCTGCCCACTCCATGGTGAGCAGGTGACCGACGCCTGCCACCTGAGCCCGAGTTAGGTGCTGCCCTCCTCTACGCACCCCTGCCACCCTCGCAGCTACTTCCCGCCTCCACCGATCTGCTACTCCAGATGGTTCAGAGGCGGAGCCGTTCGGCCCCTGTCCTCTCGGGCCTGGCCTCACTCCCACAGCCCTGTGACTCCCAGGCTCACGCCCGCCGTGGCGCGCTCGGGCGTCACTCCCATCCGCAGCTCTGTGCGTGGGCCCGAGGGCTGCTGCCCCTCGGCCGCCACGAGCACTGCAGCAGGAGCAGCTGCCGAGACCCTGCGTTCATTTCTCTTGGGGACACTACTAGGGGTGGGATTGCTGGGCCATTTGGCAACTCTCTGTTCATCTTTTTAAGACCCCTTTAGTGTTCCTTTACTTAAAAGATGGCTTTGGTTCAACTAGTTAGACTACGACGTCCGTCCGGGACGGCAGAGGTGGGATGAGCTGTCCCCTGAGTGCTGGCGCCCCTCAAGGCAAACGTCGATTCCTATCCAGGGCTGAAACCAGGAGCCAGTTTGCCACACGCTTCTTAAAACCACCCACGTGTTGTCAATGAGAATAAATGGATCAATAAATACGATTTCCTCTTAAATTGGTGAAGTAAATGCCTGTGGGTTATTTTATGGCCCCAGCACGTTTCCTCTTTTTACAGAGAAGGGGAAAGTCTCAAAGCAGAGCTTCCTGTGTGAACTACCAGAAGGCCTGTGAGCCTCGAATGCAAACCTGTAAACGTCAACAGGCTTCTTAATCAGCACTTTGTGTTCACCCCTAGGTCCAACAGCCCATCCAATATAGGTCTGAGCTTGTAGTAAAGATTCTGTATTCAAATTTATTTTTTATAAGAAACACTAAAAAGTACAAGGAAGTGTCCTTTAAAGGACTTAAATATTTGTGCATACTTTCACATAATTCTTAGGTTTTCATATCCATAAAAAACAAAACAATGGCCCATTTTCTATATGTCTTGATTCAATACTAAGTAAAACTTTCCTCCTTTCCAGTCTTGGCTAACCTTCTTTTTACCAAATGCAACATTTTGAAGATTAAAATGATCACTGTATTACCAGCAATAAAACTAATGTACTTTAGTACACTACTTTTGAAGTAGGAAGGAATTTCATGCAAAAACAATCTACTTCATTAGAGAAACTAATACTCTTTGGAAAGAAATTTCTAAGTTCCCCAAATTCAAAAGCACACAAAATCTAAAAGCTTTTCATGGAAAAGTTCCCAAAAATAGAAGAAAGAGGCTAAATTTTTATCAAATCCTAAAAACCATTCTCAAACAATACCTGGTATGTGAATATCAGGTCAAAATGGATTAGTTTAATTTTTTCAAGAGGAATTAAAGGCTCATCAGCTCAGCCAGCAGTAAACTCTCACCCAGCTGAGCTGACCCAGGCATGGGAATGAAGTGCGACTCATGCTACAAGCATACACAGGGAAGACAGGGTCAAGGAAGATGAATTTAATTTTTATCATATGGTTACATAGACTTGGTTAGAGCTCTGCTTGCTTGTTTCTTGTCATATTTTAAAAATAAGACAATCAAATTTATGTGTCCAGGATCCTTATTAGGATGCTCGTTTTAAGCCCGTTCCTCGGAAGAGGCTTGACAGGTGAATATGGTCCTAATGCACATGTATAATGAGCTTTACAGGGACGGCCCTGGGCTCAGCGAGATCTGGGCAGCCACCTCACCACTTTCGAGGCAGTGATCCCCCTCGCTGTGCCACTACTGAGATAAAACCACTCACAAAATTAGGGAAGAAAAGATTGTGCAGATATTCTGACATCCCTCTAAATTCTTGTGAAAGTTCATGCTGTGCTGATACAGTGAGGGGCAACATCTCCAGACATGGGGTCTGGGTTGAGGAAAATCACAATCTAAAACTCAAATTCCAATATACCTGCACCTATGAGATGCAGATGGGCATTCAAAAGGGTGATTTGTGAATGCGTTTTTGATGACACAAGCCATATAAGCCCAGGGTACGTTAGAACCGAATCAAGGGATGTTTTCAGAAAGGTATTGAGAGCCAGGGAGGGGCTGATGAAGTGGCCCCTTGTTGGCCATTGCAAAGTCAATTTCAGATGGATTCCAACTGACCCAGACTGGCACCTCTGCCACAGAGTTTAAAGAGCAAACTGTCTTGAATGTTAATTTCAACAAAGGAAATAATAATGAGGATATGTTCTCATATCACTGGGGAAATCAAAACTGGAGACAAAATTGTTAAGGACTGCAAAATAAAAAACAAAACAAGCCCTAGAACATTTCCAGTCTCAACACTCCCAGTAAAGACGTAGATGAAAGATTTCAACCCAAGAGATTTCTTATTTAATTAAGTCCTAAAATGGCATGCTTCGTGGATTCAATTAAATTCCAGATATTTTCATTACAGGGCTTAAGCTTCCCTTTCCATAATTTGGAAGTTTCACGTTGCCTTGTAGGAGGTTTCCTGGTGTGTGCAGGAAGTGTGTCCATTACAGCACAAGAGAGCGTGGGCAGTTAGGCAGGTGGAGACCCTCCTCCTCTGAGGGCCTGGAGAGCTCAGACGCACCTGACAGGCGTGGTGAGGGGAGACACGCTATCTCGTACAGGGTGCATTTTGCAGAATTTGTTTTTCACTCTATTGCCGCAGCCACCACTTTGTAAGACTTCTGCTTTCTGCTTATTCCCTGATAATCACTTGAAAAGAAGGGCTGGGAAGACAATCAAGCACGCACTTTCCAGATCCGTGACAAGCGGGGAGTTGAGTCCAGCCCTGTGACTCCACCGTCCTTTCAGAGAACGCTGCCCCGTGTGGCGCCGGCACGCGGCGGCTCCCGCCATGCCCTCCTAACTCCACTGCGTGGCTGCACCCACCAACACTTCCCTCTCCCACTCGCGCTAGAAAGGAAAACCTTTTTTGCTTTGGAAATCATATCTTTTGGGAATTGTGTCACTGAAGACTATTTAAACTCGGGAAAAATAATCCAGATAAATTAAATTCTGGACAAAGTGCCATAAAACACAGCTTTACTGCATGGCTTAGGAGGCCCTCGCTCCCCCCGGGCACAGGGCCACAGATCCGAAGGCCCGCTTTCCACGCCACAAAAATCCACACCCCTTCCCTGACGATACCGTAAGCTATGTAAGAAAAGCAAGCCTCCGTGTTCGGGACCTGAAGTTAGAAATCAGGCAACCTCACAGCAATTCTAGAAAACAGACACCTTTAGGGACGTGTGTTCACCTGACACACACAGCAGGGGGACGTGCCCCCAGTTTTTTCATTCCTCTTCATTCGTAAGTTAGGCCTACCCCTCTCCCCGGAGACATGGATGGATCTGTAAAGAAATGTCTGAGGATATGCACAGCAGGATCCAATTATCCATATTTTATGGACAAAATTAAGTCCAAGCTATTCTATAGTGTGCAGAATTTGAGGACATCCGTCAACTCCCGTCATTTATTCCACTGCTCTCTCAAGACACTTTTCAATGTATTATCTCTAATTCCTCACAGGAAAGGAATTGTGAGCTTCCTTTTTCAGTTGAATCTCAGCTTCCTAAGCTCCTGCAGCTGCAGCAAAGAGGTGTAGCCAGGTTGGAGAGCAGGTCCCCCTGGCTCCCTGCGGCCCTTCCTGATGCCCCAAGACCCTCCCCATCTGCCCTCAGCAAGGGGACAGCATGTGTGCGGTGAATATAACAAAAATAATAAAATAAAAAACATATGCTTTTTATGTTGCCACAACTTCAAAATATAATTATTTAGGATTATTGTCTGACTGTGTCTATAAAGGTTCTAGTCCATCTTAACTTTTTGCAGCATTGAAAAAAAATTAAAAACGTGGGCTTTGCAGTGAGAAACATCTAGGACCCAGTGCCAGCGCCACGACATGCTGGCTGTGCCGCCTGCACAGGTTCTGACGTCACAGTGCCCGTGGTGGGCAGAGCTCTCCAAGAACTAAACGAGGCCTCATTTGCGGCCGGCGCTCGCTCCAGGAAGGCACCGCTCCCCTGAGCCAGCTGTCAGCTCCCGCCCCACCAGCTCCAAACCCCTGGCCATGCACACTGAGGGCTTAAAAGGGGGGCTATTACTGTCAGCACGCTGTGTAAAGTGGGTCCCCAGTAAATGGTCATCATAAAAGCTCTGTTGCAGCTAGAAAGGTCCCACGTACATCTGTACTTCTCTTCCAGGAGGCCTTTGGAGAGCGACATCAACGCAATCTTCAGACTCTGCACCCTGATTTTCCCAGTCCGACCCCTGGAATGATAAGAATCTCAATCAGCTAGGTGCACTGAAGTCTGAGTACACTACATTAATTATTTCTCCATATCTAGTCCTCGAGGGTAAGCCAAACAAAAGAATTGCACCTTAAAGAGAATCTTTATTCAATTTTACCTTATCTATGCATTTCACAACCAACTACTGTTAAACCCAGTGCTCCAGTTTCATGACATATTTTAACGGTATGTTTAAGCTACCCTGGAATAAGAGACAGCCTAGTGTCAGTTATGTGCAATACCTAAACTAAGAAGAAGGAATTAAAGCAAAGAGAAGGTGATAACGACAAAGGTGAATATAGCTCATTTTTATAAATGCTGGAATTAAAAGGTATATGTTAATAATTTCAAATGTAAGACCCCAAACAGATAGCTAGAGCAGCACATAATATGCGTGAGGCTTAGTACAGCAAGAAAGGGCCAATGATATAGCTACATAAAACTGTCTTCCCTTCATTCAAACTTTTTAAAGGCATTTTTTATTAATCATTATTGTAATGATAACAGTCAATGATCTTAGACAAGTGTGGAATCTCTATTTGGGCAATATCCTATTATAATTAAATACAATCTGTTTCAACTAATCAACAGTAGGAAAGAGTTTCACACTGTGCCAACGAAAGGCCATTTCGATTTCCCTTCTAAGACGGCTAGGAGAAAACTTCCTTTCATCTTTATAAGCAGAGGGCTGTTTTCACTCCACCATTTATCCAGGAATTGCTCATTTGTCTACTAGATGCCAGTCCCTGTGCTAGGTCTTGGGGGTGGGCAAGGGGAACTGCAGAAACTGCCAAGATCACTAATATGTCCTCCTTGCCCTGGTGTCGAACGCGGTCCAGAATTAATGCCTTGACCGCTCTGTTACCCCACGTTCTCGACCAGCTTTCAGTTGAGATTTTTATTGTTATTTCCTCATGCCTTTTAAAAATAGCTAAGTAGAGTACACTTAAAACCAATTATTAAAAGTTTCCCATCATTAAACGAATACATAAAATTTAGTAATAAGTGTCTCACGTAGCTTCACTTTTAAGTAGTCTTATTGCCCATCCATATTCAAATATTGATTTTATTGATATTTTTACTATTAATACCAATTGAAATTCTTCCATTCTCAAGTTATAAATAATCAAATGCGTTTCTGTATAGATATAATGACATATAAAATATAAATTAAATAACAAAGAAAACCTGCTTAGGGATTGGTGAAATATACTTTTACAAGAGTCGATCAATAGCCTAGAATTTACCCTCTCTATGAAATCTTATCAAACTCTTACTAAGTATGTATACAAGATTCAGAAATAACCTGTGAAATAGTTCCAAAATTTAAAAGTAAATATAGCCATAGTAACAAGAATTTCTAAAATACTGCACTCAACCCAGTCTCTCAGCATCATAGAAGGACTGACTGCAAATCAATCCTGTACTGCGCTGTGCTGTAATGGTGTTTCTACTCTGGTTTTTAGGAGACTCTAACTGCCACAGGAAGACGACAACGGCTGCCTTGCTCCCACGTCAGGGACCTGCGGATGCAACGACGGTTGAACGCGGGAGACCAGCCGGGCTCCTGGTGAGGCTGGACCCTGGGGAGAGCCTCAGAGCACTGCGCACCCAGGGCGCCGTCGGAGGAGAGGAAGGCAGGGCGGCCGGCCGCAGGGCCCTGTGCACAGCTCCTGCCGTGGCCAGCATCCGAGCTGGCCGGCGCGTAAGGCAGGGAGAGCAGCCCGGGGCACGCGGCCGCCCTCCTGGGCACAGATGACCCAGGGGCCAGGCCACAGGGCTACTCGCCGCCAGCCCGAGCCCTCGCTGGTCTCACCGCCAGCGCAGGAGACGGGTCTCACGTGGCACCTTGAGGACAGGGCCTGGCCGGGCCAAGCGGACAGGAAAGCCGCACGTCGCAGGACAAGCTGGGCGGGGAACAGAGGCAGCGCAGGAGCCCAGGGTCAGGCTCCCGGGGGGGGAAGGACCCCACCACGCCCAAGGGCCGAGAGAGCCGCTCAGGTCGCGTGACGCCGGGGGAGAGCGGGCTTTGGTGCTAAATGGGAATCCTGGAGTGAGGGGGCAAGAGGGAGCCCTAAACTGCGTTCCCCAAAGACACGTCGACGTTCCAATCCCTGCCACCTGGGGGGGTGATCTCGCTGTGACAGGGCGACTCTGCAGGTGCAAATGATTTAGACGAGGTTCCCCTGGGGAGGGTGAGCCCTAAGCCACGACTGGGGTCCTGAGAAGAAGGGAGGAGACACGGACAGACGTGGAGAGGACACTGAAGACGGAGGCTGCCACGAGCCAAGGAGCGCCGGCCCCTGACGAGCTGGAAGAGGCAGGGAGGGCCTCCCTCGAGCCTTTGGAGGGAGCGGCCCTGCCACACCTCAGTGCAGATGTCCAGCCTCCAGCACCGAGAAACAACCGCCTTCTGCCTGCTGAAGCCACCCCGCTGGTGCTGCTTGCCGACAGCCGCCTTCAGAGGCTTTGCAGGGAGGGAATGACAGACTGATTCCCTGGTAGTTTTCGTGGGCAACTCCTGAAATTAGCTTGCTGGGAAAGTATCCACCTTATAAAATTAAAATTATCCCTGTCTTGGAATAGTGAAATAAAATGACAGTGCAGCATCAAGGTTAGTATTTTCTGTAGGGACACATATATTTAAACCAAGTGTCCCAGACAATTGCTTTAAGTCATGCCTTAAACACTTTAGATTTCCATTACATCTGGAAGGAAGAGGGAGAAAGAAGGCTCTTTAACCTGGGAGGAGGAAGGCTGAGGTGAGGCCGTGAACTCATAAATGGAATCAATTTTATCCTTGTGGTTTATAAAGGCCTCTCTCAGATATTAGCTCACTTGCTCTCACAGTTACTCTTATTACGTGTGGTAAGCAGAGCAGATGTTTTTATCTCAGCTTTTCAGATGAGAAATTGAGATGTTGAAAGTTAAGTGGCTGCCGAGTCACACAGCAGCCAGAACGGGGACTCGGGATCCTTGTCAGCCACAGCAGATGAAAACAGGTCCCCCCACAATTCAGCATATTTGGAGGAGCTGCGGCCATGTGAAAATCTGAAAGAAACAGTTGACTTGAGACGATTTATAAAGTACTGCTTTTCCTAGATTTGGCAATATGGTAAGAATAATCAAGTGACTATCAAAAAACTTGAGGGACAGTTCTCTAATCGCCCACTGCTAGGCAGTGGGTTAGACGCTGGCGGCCTCGCTGGGTCAGTGTCTCCATCAGGAAAATGAAGGGAGCACAACGGACACTCTGCAAAGTCCTTCTAGTTCCAGAATTCCAGGACTCGCAGCATGTGCCTCGCTCTTGATTTGAAGAACTGGCTGAGGTGGAAACACTCAGTCCCAGCTGCATCTTACACACCAGCTAAGGCGCCTTACACACCAGCTAAGGAGCCTTACACACCAGCTAAGGCACCTGACACGCCAGCTGAGGCACCTGACACGCCAGCTGAGGCACCTGACACGCCAGCTAAGGCACCTGACACGCCAGCTAAGGCATTTACACGCCAGCTAAGGCACCTGACACGCCAGCTGAGGCACCTGACACGCCAGCTGAGGCACCTGACACGCCAGCTAAGGCATTTACACGCCAGCTAAGGCATTTACACGCCAGCTAAGGCACCTGACACGCCAGCTAAGGCAGCCACAGATGCAGGGCCTGTGAGTGGACCTGGCACGGCTGGAGGAGGGGCAGTGTGAGAGGACAGCAGCGTCCCAGACGTCCAGGCTTGCCAGTGGTCCATGTGCCTGGCCGTCGCAGGCTCCCATCCTAATTTCCATGGGAGCTGGGGCTTGGAAAGCACAGCCTAGTTATTAGGGGACCCTAACAGTGGGGCCAGCACCGTGGCCATCGGAGAGGCCCACAGGAGGGCTGTCAAAGTCCTCCCGTCAGAGACAGAAAGCAGCACCTCTGAGCCCGCCTGGCCCTCACTGCTTCTCTTTGACATGCAAGGGATGCGCGTCCGAAAAGCTGCTTGCTTCCTTTAAGGTGGAAGAGGAGACGTTTCAGGACGCTGGCCTTCCAAATGAGAACCGCGGCTTACAGCGGCACTCGCTGTGTGCTCACAGGTGAGGCGGAAGGTGGAACTACGCCAACAGCGAAGGCCCAGGACAGGAGCTGCACAAGTTCTCAGTGCGGCCCCCTCCCCAGGGCTGTCCAGGGTGGGGAGGGGCGTCCCCGGCTTGTCCCTGGAGCCGTTACTCAGGGCAGCCGCCTCTGCCAAAGTCCCTCTAAGTACTCTGTGAAGTTACCATTCTCCCCAGGCCCTGCCGTGTTGGAGAATTTACCACAGAAAATCACTCTTGAGGCTTTGAAAATTGAAGAGCAGCCAGTCCATGGGCTGTTGAGCACGTGGGATTCCTGAACTATAAGTCTTCTTTCTCTCTAAACCAAATGAAAGGCTGATGACACACATTTTCATACAGCTAATTAAAGGAAAATGACTTTTAGGGCCCGAGAGGAAAACGCCAGCTCTAACTTTCTTATTTCATCTTTGCATACTTTAACCCCCTGCTAGAAAAATGAATAATTCCAAATGTTTCAGCAACATGAGCCCCAGCAGGGCTTTCTGAACTGATTGCTTCACGAACGCTCTGACTTAACCACAAGGGCGAAATTAATGGGGTTGAGGACACTCCTTATGTGACAGTGAGCTCCCAAGTAAATCCCAGTGGTAGAACATCCTATGGCACAGATTATTTTTTAAAATTATGTATACACATAACCACCATAGCAATAAATAAAGCTAATAGCAAATATATATTGAATCCCTTTTTATAACAAATACAAATTCAAATATAAATACAAATTCAAAATCACTATTAAGTTGTTAAACTAATGTTGTAAAGCAGATTATTATAAGCCAATAGATTATTTTAATCCATAACAAGAAATACAAGATTTTTGTCTTTTGGAAGAAGGAACGTGATAAGGCATTATAGAAGACAAAGAAGGAAATTGGACTTAGCTATGTGAGGTTTCCCCTAGCTTTTGATGAAGAATATTAAAAGTTTGATATTCATTTACAAATGAGAGGACTAAAGATGTAACTTTAATAATAATAAGAGCTTCATAAACTGAAACAGAATCTTAAAATCTTTCTTGTTCTACTGTTGGTTAAAAGTGCAATGATTTGGAAAGTTGTTCATTTCCAACAAATAACATAAATCTATCCACAGGGAAAAGTGGTTTGAAAGTAAACATACAATTTTTAAAAAAAATTCACTCTGAAAAGGCTGGACGCTGTGACGGACACGAGCCTCGGGGCAGCTGCACTCTGGGGAGACGCGCGCACTCACGTGTCGTAGACGTTGAGCAGCCAGTTGAGGCACATGTCCACGCAGAGCGGGACGTTGACCAGGTCCGCGTGCAGCTGCTCCAGGCCGTCGTAGGCCGTCGTCAGGCAGCTGATGACGTCGGGGACGCTGAGCAGCTGGTCGTTCTGGCTCAGTCTGTGCTGCTGGAAAACTTCGTTCGTCGTGCTCAGCTCCAGGAGGTCCACTAAGGCGGGGAGGAAGGGAACGCCGTCACGTCACAACTGGAACAAAGCGGGTCACGTCTGGGCTGAATAGTTTGATCCCACAATTTAAAGATAGGTCCCTTTTCGCTAATTTCAAAGTTTTAAAAATTATATAGCATTTCTATTCCTACGCTTCCAGCCTCTTCTTTTATCCACATTTCCAACTCGGAACTTGCTTTTCAGTTTTATCCCACTTTTTACCCTTTGGAATACCCACTTTCCCTGCTTTCCTTCTCTGGCTTTCCCCTCCCCGCTGCCTCTGCTTCCAAATGTAGAAAGACAATCACCCCGGAACCTACTGGAAGGCGCAGACGCCTCCCGCCGTACGCGGCCGTCTTGGCCCGAGAACAAGCTGCCCGCTGCCCCCTTCACCCTCCCCTCGCTGCCCGTGGATGGCGCCGACGCGGAGCTTCTCGGGGCGCACCGCGTGCTGGCACGTCCCCTGCAGCTGCTGAGCGCAGAGCGGGGCCCGAGAGCGGCCAGGCTGGCGCCCACCCGCAGCTGCACCACGGCCACGGCCCCGTGGCGGCGGGACGGGCCCAGGCCCCAGGCCTCGCGGTTCGCTCCGGCCTCGGCCTCGCGGTGTGACCCTGGAGGGGCGAGGCCTGCCCACACGGGCACATCCCTCAGAGGGCCGCTCGCGTGCAGGGCGGCAGGGGCGGGGGCCACCTTGGGGACGGGCCTTGAGGCGCGGTCAGGGGCGGGGAGGGCGAGCCTGCGGGCGGGCGCGGTGGCCGGGGGCCCCGGCGCGGGGGGCAGGCCCGGCAGGCTCGAGGAGGGGCTCGGACAGCAAAGAGCAACTATTTCGCCATCTTGAAGGCCTGGCTCACTCGCTACATCTTCCTCTTTCCTCAACTCATGGAATACTTTTTTCAAAATATCCAAAATTTCAAAAAAAATTTTCCAAAAACATGGCACAGACCAGAGTCTCCCCTCAGACGGTGAGGGAGCAGGGCCCGGCCCGCGTGCAGAGTCTAGATTCTACCTGACCTGAGCATCTGGTCAGAGCAGCCCTGGGGACTAATCAGCACCTGCACTGTGATTTCAATCAGCTTTCAGTCCTTCGTTAGCTAATAAAAACGGGGAAACAAAGATCGTCAAACTATCAGGTATCGCCGTATCTTCCGACCATGGGGTCAGTCTCCTAAATCTAAGTGCACAGGTGTGAAAACTGCAGAAGACCCCCGCATTTCAGACCTGTCTACAGAAAGCACTGCTCTCTAAAATCCTCCTCCCATCTCCAGACTTAACTTTTTAACATTAAAAGATGGGGGAACTGTTTTTTTTTTTTTTTTTAAATACATCCAACTACTTTCTTTGCCTGGTGCAACACTTTCCTCAAAAATATAATGACATATTTTGAGAGTTAAATAAAATGAATAAATAGCTTCCTTTGTATTTATCTATTTTTAACCATTGACTAACCACTAATTTTGAATTCATAGACACGTTTGTGAAATGTGTCCACCCTAGCTGCTTAAATGCCAAAGATATTTTTTCACATTATCTAAAATATAAAAGAACTGCTATAAAATTATACAGGTTAAAATGATTTAAAAAACAACTGAACAAAGAAGACATTTTTTAAAAAGAGAGAAGAAGACCAGCAGTCTGGCCAACAGGCCAGTTCATCTCCTTCAGGTGCCGGGTGGACCATGGGCAGGACGGAGGCTGGTCTCACAGGCAGCATAAGCTCCAGGTGAGTTAGAGATGGGCCGGAAACGCATCCAGGCAGCCTCTGGGACTTTCCAAGCTTCCACCCCACTTCTCGGCCCGCACGCCGTCCAAGGCAACAAGTCCATTCTTCTCAGGGCCTGGCGGGAGTCGCCACAGAAACACAACCACAGACTCAAGAAACTACCTTCCCACACGGCCCAAAGGCTGACTCTGTTCCCAGGCCAGTGACCCCCCAGGCAGCGCTGTCGTGGCCCCACCCCGCACACGCACGGGACCAGATTCCCAGAGCAGTCCTGGCTCCCCTCAGGGGCTCCTTGTCACCGTTTTCCCTCAGGTCTCCTTGTCACCCCTTTTCCCTCGGGGTCTCCTTGTCACCCCTTTTCCCTCAGGTCTCCTGTGTCACCACTTTTTCCTCCAGGTCTCTTTGTCACCACTTTTTCCTCTAGTCTCCTGTGACACCTTTTCCCTCAGGTCTCCTTGTCACCCCTTTTCCCTCGGGGTCGCCTTGTCACACCTCTTCTCATGTGGTTGCTCCTGTGAGTGAGCGCAGGCCGCACGCACCTGTCCGTGGTGTCTGGTAGCTCCCTGCGACACGATGCTGTCCCCTGAGCCAGCCTGCACCCCGACGTGGCCATGGAGGTGCCTTTAAAATTACGAGTTTCTCTTTTCAGGGGAAGACGAATGACAGCTCTGTCACATGGTAAATGAGCAAAGAGCAGAACTGTTTTCTCATGAATGTTCAGGCATCTTTAATCCCACTTGGAGGCCGTGGAGTTGGTGGAGGAGCATCCCATTTCCCGCCGACCTCGGGCTTCTGCAACCCTCCTCTGGTTGTCTGCCACTTGACTGAGCTTCCCAGCACCTGCCTCCTCCTCCCAGCACCTGCCTCCTCCTCCTCCCAGCACTTGCAGCCCCTCCTCCCAGCACCTGCCTCCTCCTCCCAGCACCTGCCTCCTCCTCCCAGCACCTGTGGTTCCTCCTCCCAGCACCTGCCTCCTCCTCCTCCCAGCACCTGCCTCCTCCTCCTCCCAGCACCTGCCTCCTCCTCCTCCCAGCACCTGTGACCCCTCCTCCCAGCACCTGTGGCTCACCTGCGGCCCTGTCCCAGCACTTGCTGCTCCTCCTCCCAGCACCTGCGGCCCCTCCCCTGGAGCACCTGCGGCTCCTCTGCCCCAAGCCCAGCAGACGTGCTGCTAGCACGCACTCGAGGTTCTATCCAAAGCCTCTCCTGTCCAAGCCGCCCGCCCGCCCGCCCTCCCCCTCTCCCCCCACCGCCCTCCATGACTTCAATGTCTCTGCTCTCTCCTGCCCTCCTGCCGAATGCCTGCTGCCCGGTCCCTCCTGGAGCTAAGCTGTGCTTTCAGGAGCTCGACCTTCAGTCTACGAACCCCCAGCTCTCCACACTGCTTCTTCCCTCTCCCCTCCATGACTGACCAGCCACCAGGGCCACCATCAATTCCAATCCTCCCCCACCCCCTCACTTCCCCCTCATCGCCCCTTGGCCTCCTCGGCCCAGTTCTGCCCTCCGCCTGAACCACTTTCGTCCTGGCTGCCGTCTCCTCGGCCCCCAGCTGCAAATGCATACAAAACAGAACACGGTTCACAATCCCCACCTGGTAAAGAAACAGCCAAACGCTAAGGACACTACGAGCAAAGCCCAGGAATCAGAGACGGTCTCCTGGAAGGGGTGGCCTCTGCCCGCACCTGCCCTGACGTCCAGGTGTCTGGGGACAGGCTGTGCGTGCTCGGCCTTCCAGCCAGGGGCTCCAGGACCACCCCGCACTCGCCTCGGCCTGCAATGGCCCCCCTCCTGCCACCAGCCTGCTGTGCCTTTTAGGCCTGGCTAGGGTCCCCTCCTGTGACAGTGCATCCCTCCGGCTTCTCCTTCCTCTCCCACAGAATTCTTAAAACCGAAATTCAAAGGAATGCGTACAATACGCTACATAAAGAAATAAGGGAACCAAGCGCCTTAAGCCACCACGCAGCTAAGACAACACAACGTCACCAAGAGCTTGCAGCTCCTTGGAAAGCCCCTCAAGTACACGCCTCGCAATCCCAGGCGGAACTGCCAAACCTTTTTATTAACTTTCCATTTTATAAAACGTGTCACTCTCCCCAAAGCGGCATTTTGTCCTCCACGTTTCTGAGCTGTGTATAAATTGAACTGAACTGCACAAAGTTCTTCTGCCTCTTGAGTCTTTCTTTCCATTCTGCAGTTCTCAGATTCTGGCGCCGGGTTATTTCTTTCTGTTGCTGCATCATAACCCGTCTCTGAATACGCCAAAATTAAGGAATTTTTACTATTAAGATGCTGCCCTACGCCTTCCTGTGCAGGCCTGGTGTCTACCCATAACCTTCAGCCTCAAATAGTTCCTTGAGAAGTCCTAAGAGACTGCCCAGACCCAAAGCGGTAGAGAATGAAAGAGACTCATCCCTCCCACAAAAGCCAAGTCCGCTTGGGGAGACAGACAGCAAATAAGCAGATAAATGTGATGGTAAAACGTATGAGGATCGTGTGAGCAAAGAACCGGGAGCAGGACATGGAACATCCAACTGAGCACTGGCCTTCCGTCCCTCCGCGAGCTCTCCAGGCAGAGGGCCAGCTCAGCTCCAAGGGGCCAGAGAGCCCCAGGGAGCCGGACAGGAGAGGAGATGGATAGAGAGCCGGGCGGGGCAGCGGCCGCTCCCTTCCAGGGCAACAGGAGCCTGTGGGCAGGGGCACCTGTGTAGCTGTCCCCCCACGAGTGTAGCTGACCCCCACGTCATCTCTCTGCAGCTTTACGGCCACCAAAGTCTTGGAGCCCAAGAAGTGAAGGAACAACAGGCAAGCTCAGGGGGTGTGTGCTGGGCCGGACTCCCCAAAAACCTGGGACAAGCCCTGGCCACAAGGCAAGAAGGGCCTCAAAGAGAAACCATCCTTACAGGCACCAGAAAGCTCGGAAAGCTCGTAGGTGGGTCAACGTTCCCAAAACAGGCCAACTTTTAACAGTGTTTGGGGGAATAGAAGGTTCTGGGCCATCCAGAGGGAGCCGGTATTTTGAGTCACTGGACAGGATGGGAGGGGACAGTGCAGGCAGATGGCACGGGAGGGCGGGGGACAGCGGGCTCTGGGCACTTGGCTGCAGATGTTGACAGCCCAGCCCCTTCTCACCCCTGCAGGGGGGGCACCAAGGCAGGGACTCCTCTTCTGCCCCTCTCAGATTGGAGGGGACGACCCAAAGGCATGGTTTTCTTCTCTTCTGGGATCAGAAGAACCCAAGCTGGGATCTGCCAAATGTATAATCTGCTCATGCGTCTGGAAGCCTGACAGGCTGGGGGGCCACGTGAGGAGGGGCCACACCAGCGTCTGCCGGTGCAGGCTCGAGGCTGGGTCGGTGTCCTGGCTCAGCGTCCGTGGCCAGGAAGGCCTTCCCACGCCACCCACCGGACACTGGCCACACAGCCGGGCCTCCTTCCCGTGCTTGCCTCGGTCTCCTCTGACAACCCTGCTACGGGCTGGCGCTTGACGCAGGAGCCAGGCCACGCTGGGCGGGCGGCCCTTCACCTGCTCCCCCACGCTCAGCCTCAGCTTCTCGCACTCAGAGCTTCCCACCACTGTTCTCTCTGGATGATTCTCCACGTCTTTCCTCGACCCTCCTCAGCTAGTCCGCTTACAAGGCATCGCTAACTTCTTACGCCTTTTTAAAAATTGCTTCACCGGTTTAATATAATTCTTCTTAGAGAAGCTGTAGGTTTACAGAAAGATCATGCAGAAAATACCGAGTTCCTATAGGCCAGTCCGCACTATTAACATTTTGCATTAGTGCGTTATCTGTTACAATCGATGAGAAAATTATTATAACTTTATGACTAACTTCACGGTTGACATTAGGGCTTACTGTGTTGTACAGGCCTATTGTTGGGTTGTGCTTTTTAAATTTTTATTCTAGCAACATATATACCCCCTTTTAGCGACATTCATACATATAATTCAGGGCTGTTAATCCTAATGATTTTAAGGAATAGATTTTCAGGTCTAACATACCATTTTTCTAAGGTAATTTACAAACTTCACTGAACTGACTAGATATATAACTATTATTAACAAAAGGTAGCAAACAAGAATACTTGTTGGAATTATCCAAATTGCCCAAATCTTAAAAGTATAGGCAAATACAAACGTCACTTTCCACGTTGAGGCTCTGGCAGCTCTGAATGTTGGTGGGTTCGACAACCATAAGTAGAATCTACACGGCTTAACCCCACACTCTATTACAAGCCTGCATATTTGTACTTGATTTTAGGTCACCTGAGCGGAAAATAACCTTTTGGTAATAATAAGGCTATCACATTACCACTCTGAACACGCTCAAAGCTGGAAAACTTCATACTAATGATATTCAATGTCTCAGGCACATTTCATGGCAGACAGTGCCCTGTATCTAATTTCCTAAGGGGTTAGTTCGATTTGGACCAGGAAGTGATTTTTAGTGTTTCTTTGTTATTTGATTGTATTGAGTCAAACCGTTTAGAATCCTGTACTTCCACCCGAATAGAACGTGCTAAGCAGGCAACGACTAGCTCCTTTGAGTCCATGATTTAATCCTAAATCAGGTGGCAGCATAATTTTGGAAAAGCTGTTTCATACCATGCCTTTGTTCAGGTTAATTTTTTCTACAGCTGAGAACGGAGTTCTCCCACATGCTGATGGGACACACCATCGGCCCTTACTGAGCCCCAGGCACCTCCTCGAGGTGGGTGCACTGGAAACGGAGTGCAGCACCACCTCGCTTGTCTCTGCCGCCGAGGGCGGCTCGGGGGGTGACTCACGGCACAGCGCTTTCTGCAGCCTCCGGATCTTGATGGCGGTGCGGTAGGCGGAGAAGCGGACGTTGTTCAGGTCGGCTGCAGGGGGAGAGGGAACAAGCAGAAGCAGACTTGGACTCAGCTGGCGGTGGGCGCCAAGCGCGCACCCGCCTGCCGCAGGGGATGGAAGCACATCCTGCCCAGCCGGCATGGGACACTCTTCCCCCAAACGCCACAGCTGATAACCCAGCCATCCTGAGCTCCGCGAGGACTGTTTCAGAGCAGTGCCACACGGGCCACCTCGAGGACGCGTCTCCAACAGGAGAAGGAGAGAGAAGAGGCAAAGAAAGCGCTGCCCTGGCTTGGCTGCTGAAGGGGTGCCTCTCCCTCAGGCGGGCTGTGCTCCTTCCACTAAGCTGGGGCTCCCAGGCCCTTCCCAGGGAGCAGGTGGTTTTCCGGCTGCTGGCCTCAGCGCTCCTAAAGCTGGGCTTATCCCTGGGCTCCTCCTGGTTCGTCTATTGGCTTCTTCTACCCTTTATAGATCTGGTTAAAATGACCCTATAATCAATATTCAGACCTCTGGAAACATCGGACATGGCACCTTCTTTCTCTCCATCCTAACGACGGAGCACAAGAGACTAGCAGAGTTGGGAGAAAACTGAAATCACAATGCTCACCTCTCATTTTACAAACTAAGCAGACCAGCAGCTCCCTTTGGTTGTTTAGCCCTTGCAAGTCCGCCCCCTCCCCGCACCCTGCCCTCACGCAGAAGCCAGCATTTAAAGAGACATGGGAGGGGAGGCCAAACAACTGGCTCTGGGTCCCTCCCACTTGACCAGACTGGAAATGAGACCAGAATTCTCACCGGATGTGTGCGCTTGCATTTCATATGGAAAGTAATCTAGCTTTAGTGACTGCTTACACAAAATGATAGAATCTAATTTAATAAGATGTACTGAATAGAAGTGAGCTGAAAGCGAGTGCAAAGCAGTGGGCTGCAGGCTGCTGTAGCGTCGGTATTTGGCACACACAGCTGAGTTTCAGGTGAGTCGGTGTGGGGAAGGAGGTTACA
The DNA here is from genome assembly GCA_026826555.1 of Tolypeutes matacus. Lineage (NCBI taxonomy): Eukaryota > Metazoa > Chordata > Mammalia > Cingulata > Chlamyphoridae > Tolypeutes > Tolypeutes matacus. Next base: position 4,906,189 of record JAKSZT010020074.1, on the reverse strand, counting down.
ATTGCAGTCCTCCTCTTAAATCAAGTCTTTTGGGCTCATGCTGTTTCAAACCAGCATCTCCTAAGAAAAAAGGTAACACCTGTTTACCCTGTGCCCTTAGAAGTTAAACTGCTTTTGATTGCCAAGGACGTGATCTTAACCATAGCAAAGCACGTGTGAAAAGCTGGGGATCCATTTCCGTTTAAGACTAAGAGGTTAATTCACTCCTAGTCCAGTCAGCAGACTCACCCAGGGACTGGAAGAGCTCCGTCATTTTTGGGTGGTCCCAACAGGTCGTCTGGGTCTGGTGGCTGAAAAAAAGGGTAATGTTTAAGCAAGAGAACATATAAAACGATATAGGCCATGCAGAAAATACCCAAATGGAATGTAATTTTTTTCCCCAAATTCAAAAAAACATGCAAAATTATCCCCCCATCAGGGATCACTCAGAAATGTGCTGCCCAATTACTACTCAACATTTGAAACGTCAATCATCAATTTTATTTGGGCAACTACTCTGTGAAAATAAGAGGTGGAAAATATTGTTTTATCTATGTCAAAAAGAATTGCAACTGAAGTTTAAAGCGTGACAGGGGGCTCACTCAGAGGCGACCCTCTGCCCACAGAAGCTGCGAACATGTTTGCTGATCCTTAGCTGTTCTCAGGGAATTTCCAAAGTTCAGCTCTGAGCAGCAGCTGCCCACCCCTGCCGAGCCCCGGCCCTTACCCCACATCTGCTCACGCCCCGCCCAGCACCCCACCCTAGGTTGTACTATTTTTCTCTGTATCACACCACTTTTCTCACGAATCCTACTCTTCACTTTCTCTGGACTCCACAACTATCCATGTATCAGAGCTGTGCGTGGGAAAGCTCACGGTGGCCTGGGTCAGCGGTCTCCAGCCGCCTCATCTAGGTCGGAGTAGAGTCATAACACTTAACGGCACTCCCAAGACCGGCTGGGAGACGCTCAGTTCTCACAAACCTGCTTAATAACCTAAGTGAAATGGCACAGTACACAAGAGAGCGCTGCTAAAATAGTCATGGAATCACATTCAAGAGAAATTATTTTTTAAACTACGTAATATATCAAAAAGCGGGGCACGATGTAGAAGAACATAATCACTATTTCATAGACACGGGTCCCAGAACCCCCAAGTAACTTGAAATGTGCCTTCTTGAAAACTTTGAAATTGGGTGGGGGGAGAACAATGAGTGGCCTTCTCCCCTGGCCCACAGGCAGCCACCTTTCCTGGTCTTTGAGCTATTTAAAACTCTGCAATTGAAGAAAACTGATAGTGATGCAAATGAGTTTGTCCACAGACATGCAAACTGTGTCCCCAGGAATGTGATGGGCTATTGTCCCGTGCTGCTGGCCTCTGCCAGCACCCCTCATCTGGCAGCAAGAGGGGTGCTTTGTCTTCTCCTTGGAACCCAGGGTGGCTCTTACTAGACCCCTTACTAATTAATGTGTTCAATGAAGTCTTTGACGCCTATTCCTTTGGTAGGCACTGAAGTCATGACCTTACCTAGTTTTGGACAATCACCAGTTGCCCCTGGGACTCGCTGGCTTCCACCGGGAGCACTTACTGATACACCCTCTGCTCCTAAGTGTCCAGTGGGGATGCCCCCAGCTGCCTGCATGGCCTGGCCTTTCATGAGCTATTAACAATGTAGTTATAAGTAATATCTGCCTCTACCTCTTGGAAATAATCATGGACTCTGGTAAGCCACAAAAAGTGAGACATAAACATGATGGGAAGCCCATAGAAAAATAAAATGCGTAAATGTTGTCATGACACTGCCTAATACGAGACACCATGAAAAATCAAAGTGTGTGCAATTTTCATCGACTAAAACAACATAAGATACTGGTTTCTGGGCATCTGACTGCTCTGGGGAAGGTAACTTTTTAACTCATTTGTCTTCTTTAGAGTAGTCTTGTTTTTTCCCAAAAAAACCCATAAAGATGATCAGAAGGCAACTGACTTGTCCAAAAACTGACCCTTAGCCAAATACTTGTTACTTATCCAAGCTTTTTTTTGCTATTCTTTATCTGATTCCAGTTATTATTATAAAGACATCATAAAAGGGAAAAAATGTGTGAGCAAATTAAAAATAAAAATGTGGGAAAAGCAGAGTGTGCATTTGCTCTGGGATACGACAATCACAGAAAGGAACCGTCTCCTGCGGGTTGTGCGGCCAGGAAGCGCCGCGGTCACTCGGTGACAGCCCAGGGCCACCAGGCCCCTCCTGGACCCCTGCCCGGGTACGCTCCGTCCGCACGGCAATTCTGTGGGTCCAGGAGTGGGGCGCAGGTTTCTCCCCATCCGACAGACGGAGAGTCTGGGCAGAGGGCACCATGCGAGGAGAGGCCCCGGGATCCGACGTGGCGGCCGTGCACGCGTTCCGGGCCGTGGCCGCAGCACACGCATCGCCAGCGCCTGCTCTGGCTCGCGCCCGGCTCAAGGCAGCGCGGGCGGCCGGCTCTTTGCCTCCTCGGGCCCGGGCAGCTGCGGGCGGCCGCAGCGGGAGCCGTCCTGCTTCGACTCGTGTGATTCCAAACCGCGGGCGTCCAGCGATCGCCCACCCCTCCCCGCCCGAGCGTGATCCGCTCTGTCTCACACTGCAAGGAAAACCTGGGGACCACCAGCGTGGCAGTCCGCACCTTCCCCCCACCCCTCCCCCCGCAGGGACCCTCTTCCTCTCCCCCGGGGGACTCGCCCCTCCTACCAAGGCCAGGCCGCCCCCGAGATTTAAGACCTCCCTCCATTCGGCTGTTCCATCAGCAAACACGCTTAGGACCTGCCATTTCTCTCACACGCACGCACCCACACTCATACACAGTTACACGTAGTGCACACACACCCATGCAGACACCTGCTCACACCCACACTCACATGCACACACTCACTCGTTACGCATCGCACTCATGCAGACACCTGCTCACACCCACTCGCATGCACACCCACACACTCGTGCACACACACTCACTGCCACCCACTCATCCGCGCCCTCACACACTCCCGCAGGCTGCCACTCTTCTCCCCTTCCCAGGCGTGCCCGTGAACGAGCACTGGTCTGAACCCACTCCCTCGGGTCCTACTTGGAATCGCGCCCACGTGGACTCAGCTTCCAGCTCCTCCACAAACCGCTCCCGTCAGGAATACCACGGACTCCAGGACGCCAGGTAAAATGTCCACCTCCCTGTCTCGGGAGCCCTCTCCTCAGCAACCGTCGGCAGACGACCACTCCCCTGAAGCCTGCCCTCCCTGGCGGCCTCGCACGCCTCGTGCCCCCACCTCCCCACTTCTCAGCCTGCCCCGGAGCCCACTTCCGTCCACGTCTCCACATCCGTGCCCTACAGAAGCCCAGTCTCGCCCACAACGAGCTCTGGCTTCCTCCACACCTCTTCCTCTCTAGGAGGGGGTCCAGCTGTCAAGCCAGAGGCTAGAGGCAGCTCTCCAGCTGGCCTCTGGGCACCCGCATCCTGCCACCAGCAAGCCCCTCTTCCCTGATGGACCTCCCTCCTTCCCAGGGCTCAGTCCAAGGGTCCGCTCCTTTCCACCCTCACTCCCCTCCAGCCATTCTCTACACCAAACCTCCTAAAACCCTCACTCCCTCCTTAAATCCCCTTAAGGGCTGCATTGCACTCGGGTGCGCGGAGCTGTGCTGCTGGTCTGAAAGCACTGCTGTGCCTCACGCCACGCCCCTCTCCTGGTCCACTAAACTCTGCAAGCAGAGCAGACTCGCTCTTCCTCGCTGGCCTCAGGGCCTTTGCACATGACGTTAACGGCGATAGTGGGCCCCAAATCTACTCCCCAACCACCCGTGAAGGACACTGACAAAGACCTCTCCTATCCCATCCTAGTGGGGGGTGGAGTAGATGTAGACAATGACTTCCTAAGTCAGTCAGTGCACTGTTAGAAGGTGAGAGGGGCTTTGGAAGAGAGCAGAAGCCTCCGAAGGCAAAGCTGGCACTCTGGAGATGTGGGCTGTGCTGGCACCGCATTGCACCTGCTGATGGAAGGTGGAACAGGCACCAGCCGAGCACTCCCAGCTGAGCAGTCTTGGTTCAGGTGTCTAAACAGTGAACAGGAATCCTGGCCATCTGCCGTGAAGTCATTATCCAAGATCCAAGAGCCGACACTCATTTTGGGATTTAGAGTCCCCTCAGTCGTTGTTTCACCGAGACCAGAACAGAAAGGCTGGCAGCGCCGCTATAAACGCGGTGCAGCGGGGCAGTCTCGAAGGCTCCAGGCCAAACCTCCACTCCACGGAAATCATGACTGCACCTCGTACAGCCGAAGGCGGGAAGCGTGGAACCTTCTGGAGTCCCGGCGAGCAGAGGCCTTTCAGAGGTCGCCGGGCAGCACGGAGGCGCCCCTCGCCGCCCTGGGGCAGGCCAGGCCGCGCTCCTTCCAGGCCCCTGCGCTCTCCAGGCTCTCCCCTCGCTTCCCTCCTCAGCAGCAGCGCTGACCCGGTGAGCTTCACGTATTGTTCTAAATAGAACAGAGTCACAGACTATGCCTTGGAAAAAAGTGGATTCCAGTACATTTTCTCATGCTTCTATTTCATTTATTTCTTTTTCATTAAAACCAAAGACATGAGCTCCACTTTCAGAGATTCAGCCTGTCCCAAGAGTTCACGCTTAAAAGGTGGAACTAAAGCAAGAGGAAGCCTGCTCTCGTCCCGACTCAGGAGGACTGAGAGGGAAGCTGCTGGAAGCCTTCAGGAAGAGCAGCGCTTACCTGCTCACTGCACCTGTGTTTGCATTTGCGCTTCCTGGGAGAGTCTTCTAGAACCTTTGAACAGAAACTGCTTCACCTGAATTCTTCTGGCAGTTTCAGCCCTGCCTCGGCCTCCTTAGCTTTGCCTCTCCCATTAGGCTGGCACCTGCGCCTTCTCTCCGCCCTCAGGAAGGAGCAGCTCACCTGTCCCTCCTCTCCTACACCGCGGGGCAGTGTCGCCGGGACGAGCCGGCGTGCCCGTGCAGAGGACCCGCACGTCTGCTGCCCAGAACCACTGCGCCCCAAGATTCCGTGGACAGCTAGGAGCTTCCCCTCCAGGAGCTGCGGGGTTCTCCACCGTGGATGCAGGGATGAGGAAGGAAATAGGGAGCTGCGATGAGAAGCAGGAATCCCCATTTAGACCGCTGGTGCGGGGTGTGCACAAGGCCGAGCGCGGCTGGCGTCGGTAGGTATAGACGGGGGTATCTGGTGACCACAGCGCGGCCTCCAGCAGGGCAGCTTCACAGAACATGGCGTGCGGTGCGTAAAACCAGAAACTGGAAAACGCCTGTGTCAGCTGTGCGGGGTTGGGTGTAGTGTGTGAGGCGCGTGTGGGGTGTGGGCCTGGCGTGTGAGGTGTATGTGGTGTGTGTGAGGCACGTGTGAGGCATGTGTGAGGCACATGTGGGGTGTGGGCCTGGCATGGGGGGCGAGTGGGGTGTGTGAGGCACGTGTGAGGCGTGTGGGGTGTGAGCCTGGAGTGTGAGGCCTGTGTGGGGTGTGTGTGAGGCACGGGTGGGGTATGGGCCTGGCATGTGAGGTGCGTGTGGGGCCTGAGCCTGGCGTGGGGGGCGTGTGGTGCGTATGAGGCACGTGTGAGGCGTGTGTGGGGCCTGAGCCTGGCGTGGGGGCGTGTGGCATGAGTGAGGCACGTGTGAGGCGTGTGTGGCACATGTGAGGCACGTGTGAGGCGTGTGTGGCACGTGTGTGGCACGTGTGAGGCGTGTGTGGGGCCTGAGCATGGCGTGGGTGCGTGTGGCGTGTGTGAGGCACGTGTGAGGCGTTTGTGAGGCATGTGTGAGGCGTGTGGGGCTGAGCCTGGCGTGGGGGCGTGTGGTGCGTGAGGCACGTGTGAGGCACGTGTGAGGCGTGTGTGGGGCTGAGCCTGGCGTGGGGGCGTGTGGCGCGTGTGAGGCACGTGTGAGGCGTGTGTGGGGCCTGAGCCTGGTGTGGGGGCGTGTGGCGTGTGTGAGGCACATGTGAGGCGTGTGTGGCACGTGTGAGGCACATGTGAGGCGTGTGTGGGGCCTGAGCCTGGCGTGGGTGCGTGTGGCGTGAGTGAGGCACGTGTGAGGCGTGTGTGGCGCGTGTGAGGCACGTGTGAGGCGCGTGTGGGGCCTGAGCCTGGCGTGGGTGCGTGTGGTGTGTGTGAGGCACGTGTGAGGCGTGTGTGGCGCGTGTGAGGCGTGTGGGGCTGAGCCTGGCGTGGGGGCGTGTGGCCACGCAGTGCAGGGGGCTTCTCCACAGAGACCCTAGCAGACCCCGAACCCCGCCCAGCGAGCCCCTTCCCCGCCTACACGCCTGGGCCCTGCGGGCGGGCTCCAGTCCCACCTCCTCCCTGTCAGAGGCGCCTCGGTCCGCCCTGGCCACAGTGTGCAACGCCCGTAAACACGTGAACTCTAAACAAGCAGCAGCTTCTGATGTGCGAGAGCCACAGCAGACACTGCGCACCGAAGCCGCGGAACGCAGGCTTCCGTGACGGCGTAGAAGGCGCCTCAGCAAGCTGCAGGCCTGGAGGCCGCCACTCCTCAGGATACAGGTTCTGGAGCAGTGGCCACAGTTCTCTTACCAAGAGATGCTGGAAAAACTGCCCTTTGCCCTACAACTCTGTACCATAAGGACTGGCAGACCCTACCTAAATTATTAAAATTCTGAATTAGTGAAATTCTGGCTTAGACAATTTAAGGAACCAGCTAATAGACAGAAATAACTTTCAATAGTAGAGCTAAATGGTGCATGGATTTAACAGGTGCCCAAATAAAAATATAACCACTGCAGAAACATGATCAAGCCACAGGTTAATATTTTACTTATTAGTAAAAACTAAAAATTAAAACAAATGTCTGCCTTATTGGAGCCAGTTAAAAGTTGTATTTTAAAAATAGATGACACAGGCTTCTAGGTCAAGTCAGTAAATAAAATTGAATTTTAGTTAATTTGCATAGGCTTTGTATAGTACACATATTAGTTTCCTAGGGGTGCAGTAACAAATTAGCACAAATTCAGTGGTTTAAAACAAGACACTTAGGATCTCACAGTTTGGAATGCTGAAAGCCTCCCTGGCTAATATCAAGGTGCTCCTTTCTGGAGGCATTATTTGTTTTTCTGTCTGGTCCACCTTCTGGAGGCCACAGCACAGCACCTTCAAGTCTCTCCCTGCCTCTGAGCCCTCTCTGCCTCCTGCCACTGTTAAGAACTTATGGTTACACTGGCCCCTGAATAACCTGGCTGCACTCCCTAATTTAAGGTCTGAGATTAGCAACTCTCCATCCATCTGCAACCGTAACCTGCCTTACCATGGCCCAGGCTAGATTCATAGGTTTCGGGGTTAGGGAGTGAGCATCTGGGGCCATTACCCTACTGACACAGTCTACAGGTGTATATACCTCTGCATCAAGTCAATGTTCACCCAGCAAACTGAAGTTCCCTCATACTCGTACCACTGTTCCAGTGTAGAATAAAAATGTAAAAGTAAAAATCATGTTAAAGTTGGATCCGATTTCTACATCTTTCAATAAAGTCACGTTAGTTTGCCCATGCCCTGACTCTTTCCCTTCAGGCTTACACAGATTTGACACCTTTCAGCTTCACTGCCATGTCCTTAAGTTTATTGATACATTGTAGATTGTACAATAAAAGTATTAAATCTCCTTAAGAGAACGTAATATATTTTGTTGACGTTGCATCTATTTGTATCTTTGCCTGTGTATTTTTTTTATATTATAGCAAAATTATTTTTGTTTTACCCTAAGGATACATCTGAGACCACAACAGAAAAACTTAACAAGTTACTATTTCACAAACACTAGTTCACGCATGAGTTTTTCAGAAAGAGATATCAGAAGCGTGGCTAATTAGCACTGGGTGGACCCCTCTTTTAGGAAAGGTGGAAAGGAAACTAGGTCACCAGAGCCCTGGCTGTGCCCGTCTCACAGCTAGTGAGCGCGTCCTGACAACAAGCAGCCTTCGCATGGTCATCAGGATGAGCCTCTCTCTGCACCACTTGAAAACAGGGCTGCGGAAGGTACATTTTATCATCCAGTCCTATGACGGCAAACAGACCGAGCCAAGGACCAAAGCCTATCAGCCGCTGTGAAAACTACACACAATTTATAAGATGAGGTTTAATAACGAGAGGCTTGGTAGGCAAAAAGGAGAAACTCTCTAAAACTGACAACAAAAACGGATGTTGTGGAGAATTTCCATAAGTCAAATAAAACCTTGAAAACATTTCATATTTTCATAGTAAAAATATTTATTAAATACCATGTTTCTTTTTGATGGATTAAAATGAGAAGAGTCCAGCAATTTTTACGTGAATTTTCTGGGCAAAATAAAAAATGATTTAGAATAAGTAAAGTTTGAGAAGCAACATGATGCCAGGAGTGTTTAGAAATGGTCATTTCCTGCCAAATATTTTAATCTCTGCTTTGAAAAAACATCAGCTAAACATATCTATACCCTAACACAATAAACTATAAATATAACAACTATCACCCTGATTTTTAACCTAATTTCCCTCAAATGTTAAATACACATATATAGTCTCCTTTGGCTAATATGGATGAATTCCATTTTTAAAAGTTATGGGGGAAGCCTCTGAAGTTATCAGTTACTTTCTTGGAATGAGAAGGAGGTCAAAGCAACTTACTTGATGTAGTAGGGCACTTTGTTGTGTGAAACGGATCTTTGCCACGGCATCTGGACTGAAGCTGGGGAGACAGGGGGAGGTTACTGGGAGCACTGCTCATCCCAAAGCTTTCCACCCTCATGCAGAACCACCGAGCGCCTTCCCCAGCCACTGCACGCGAGCTGCCCGGACCCAGAGCTGGGTTCCAAGGACTCTGCCTCTACTGCCAACTCTAACAGGCGAACCTGCTGATGGAAAGACTTGAAAGCATCAAGTTTATTGTTTCTAAAATGAGTGTCATCTGGAAACTGGACTCCATATACAGTTTTTGAAACATTTGTAGCCAAAATTAATTTTTCCTGGTATATTCAGAACACAATTAGATTTCCCAGGACTGAAACTTCCAGACTACTGATAATATTCTTTATTTTGTATCATATGAACAGGAATAGCTATTTAGCAGAGCTGTCATTTAAGCAAATGTAATTATATGAAATGAAAAAGAGAAAATTAAAATAAAACTAAGTAAAGGGCTGTAAAGAACCAGGGTAATTGTGAGGACAGAGGAATCACAAGGCCTTATTTTCACTGGAACACCCAGGAAGGACACTTTCCTGCTGGGCCCCCAGGCGGCACGGTGGTGGAGATCTTACGTTTTCTTTTACCAATGTACTTACTTTTGAAAATTCCAGTTAGCCCTTACTTGAAAGAATCTATTATTCCTCACTAAACCAGTGAAGCCTTATAAATAAGAGTGATTTGTGTGACTCTGGAGCTATGAAAGAATTTTGCTAAAGGAAGTAATAAATAAGCACGTTCACATAAAACTTGCAAATATCACTAGACCTTCCTATAGCCAATTTTCACCAATGATTTTTTGGGAATTTCAGGTCATCATATTAATATCTTACGAATTTGTGGCTTCCTACACTTTGCAAAGCATTTTCAAGTACGTTTTGGTAAGGAAGCCAGCGGCACGCGTCAGCCGCCGTGGATGGCCGAGGGGCCCGCGAGGGTCAAGGGCTTGTCCTGCGCACCTGTCTGCAAACGAGCCCAGCTGGCCCCGCCCTCAGGACTGCAGACTCTGCTTCCACAAGTCCCCTGCTCAGCAGTTCTTCCTCCGTCCCCAGGAAAAGGGACGGGAACGAGGACTGGCACGTGGAACGTCTCCGCAGAGCCACCTCACTTCGAGCCGGCACCGTGACAGCAGGTCAGGTTCCGTGTCGTGCCTGCGGCGCAGGCTGCTTTCACAACGTGGCGAGCACATCGACCACCTGGGATTTTGTTTACACTTTGTTCACTTAAGTAACTGTTTTGATTTGAGTACTCTGACCTCCATGCCATGGACTTGAGTTTCACAAAGTGTGCATTTTCTAAAGAAAATGAGCTTGGTTTCTATTATTAAAGAATGCTTGCCAGGTAAAAGTGTAGGGTTTCACCAATGCAAATAGGTGATAGAGCCTTATAACAAAGCTGGAAAAAGGGCCTTAATATTTTAAAAAATTTTAATTCCTCTTTAATTGGTCTTAGTAACTAGCTTTATATTCTATAAATTTAAGAAATCTGTAGCAATTAATACCTAATGAGTATACTGGAAACCGCCTTAGTTCATCAATACTGATGTGTCCAAACTTTAATAATGTGTCTTGGCCCCCAGGGAGACAGGATATTTTAGGAAGGACTAATGTCACCCAAAGAGAGGTATTCTAAGGGCTCAGCTTATGAAATGAAAAATTCTGTGTATGTGAGTATCTATGTGTGAGGGAGAGGGGTAATGGGGGCAGATGGGGCAGGAAATGGCTGATTGGGATTCTTGAAATTGTGAAAGTAAGAAAAGCCTGAACTTTGAGATGAAGCAGATTATCAACAGTGGCAGAAAGATTAAGAGAAAATATAAATGTAATCAATTTAATTGGAAAACCAGGTATTCTGTTTTCTCTATGGTTATAGATGAAAAGAAGGGCAGGTTCAAATCCCCAGGGCATGTAACTGTGAATCTTGACATTCCATGGGTAGGGAGAGGGTGGTATCATGGGCCCTGGGGGGCTGGGGGGAAGGGAACAGTCAAGATCTAATGGGGTGTTTGGTGGTCATGGGGAAGGTTTTTCACTACCTTACAGTAATGGACACAGGACATGGTAAATATCATCAAAATTATTAAACTGTATCATCTAAATTGTAAACTATACTGTAAATCATTGACAATGTTTAGTTGCTATATTTTGCTATCTGTATAACAGTTATAACAATGGTAACATCCAAAAAAAAAGGGGGGGTTTAATATGGGGTGGGGAAGGGGAGGTGGTGTGGTATCTGGGAGTCTCCGGCACTTCGTGTGTGACTTTGCTGTGACCTAAAACTTCTTTGAAAATCAAATGAAAAATTGGGAGACAATGGGGATTGAGAGGGGGGAGGTGTCACGGCACACCAGACATCCGATAACACAGTGATAAAAGGAAGGAAAGAAAAAAAAAGAGAAAGGAAAAAAAAAATGAATATATATATATATATATATATATATATTTTTTTTAAGGCATTTCCTTTGCCTTTTTGCCCATTTTTTGAATGTCCCAATCCGCTAATTATATTTTATTTTGTTTTGTTTTTTGTTTGATTATTTCTTTTTTTTCCTTCTCTTTTCTTTTTTTTTTTTCCCCTGAGTTTCCTTATGTATGTCTCTTGCATGTAAGCTTATCATACTTGTTTCTTTTTCCTAGTAAGTGTATTTGATTATTTTATGGACTACATGTTCATGGAGGATTTGGATCACAGAAGGGTTACAATGGGTACTGCAGGGGATAATTGGTGGGGAGTGTCTGGGAGGGGGGTTTCATGGGAATTAGTTCATCCGAATATACATGAAAGATATATACAAAATCGTTTAAAAGATCAAAAGATGGGGCATGGTCATGATGGGTGGACAATCACACAATAAATGAGGGAATCTGAATTCCTAGCCTGGAGAGCTCTGCCACATTCTCCAAGGGAGCAGCAATAGTCCTCTGAATGCAGGGACAGTGTCTGTCAAAAGAGGATGACCCACTGATGTGTTCTTTTTATTGATGACTACCCTTGTGAATCTTTGCTCTTGTAACTGAGACTTAGCCTGCAGTTGTGGGGTGCCTAAGGGTTGCCACCTGGGAGCCTCCTTGTTGCTCAAATGTGGTCTCTCTCTAAGCCAAACTCAGCATATGATTTCATTACTTTCCCCTCAACGTGGGACATGACTCCCGGGGATGAGCCTCCCTGGCAACGAGGGATTAATACCAAGTGCCAACTGGCAACACAACTGGAAAAAGACCTTGAATTAAAGGGGGAAAAGGTAAAGACAAATGAGTTCAAGTGGCTAAGAGACCTCAAAGAGAGTCGGGAGGTCATCCCAAAGGTAACTCTTATGCACACCTCAGTAGGAGCTCATAGAACATCTAAGTGCCTATCACCCCACACAGAGGGGCTCTTGAGAGCTCTGGAGACACCCAGGTCCTATATAAGTGGGGATAGACCCAGAGACTGATGCCTTATCAGTGGGCTCTATTTTGGAATCTGTGCTCCTGAGAGTGACAGAATTGGACTCAAATAAGTCCTCCCTGCACATGGTTCATCAGTCCCTTCTATTCAAACCTATATGTGATGCTGACGTTTTTAGGTATACTTCCAGAGACTGGAGCCTCTGGCCTACCTATGTGCCAGGTGTGCATGGAATCTCGGTGGAGCTGCAACTCCTACCCTACAGCTCAATGGACTCATCCAAGTCACCTGGCGAGGAGATAACGATGGGCAGTGGCCATCCCAGGGAATGGAGAGGGCCTGCATCTGCAGGCAGGATCATCCCACCCACCATATCCATGGGATATAAGCCCTCTCTCACTTGGAGGTGGAGTGGACATCACCATCCCAGTCCCCTCAGGATTGGGGGAAGAACTATGGACTAGAGTGGACTTGATGATATTCTGTTGTTCACATATGATGATTCTAGCAATGGAAGAAATTATAACAATGAGGTGGAGCCAGTGGCCACTTGACACTTTTGGGGCAGGGAAGGGATGAGCAGTTGAAATACAGGGGCTTCTTTGGGATTTGGAGGTTGTCCTGAGTACCTTTGTGGCAATGGATGTAGGCCATTTTAAATCAGCACACACCACTCAGAACTGTGTGGGAGAGAGTGTGGTCTACGGTGTGAACTGTGGTCTATGGTTGGTGGCAAGGCCCCAGGATGTGTAAGTCCATTGAGGGTGGTGGGCCACACTTGTGGGAGATGTTTGTGTGGGATGTGGTGGGAGGTGTGGGAGGTGGGGAACATGGGAATCCCAGTGGGTTCCGTGTAATATTTTGGGTATCTAAGCACCTCTTAAAAAATATTTATATATATATACATAAATAACATTTTTGTAAACAAATGCACATATATGCATATATATTTATATATCATTTTGCAAATGTTGGTATGTATTGTGAAAATTTTGATTTTTACCCACAATAATAAGAAAAAAAAAAAAACATGAAAAAAAAAAAAAAAAAAAAGAAGTGATGATAATTGGGAAATGAGTTTGCCCTAAGTTTTAAACCTTACTAAATAGAATTAAATTAAATTTAATTAACTGCTTTCTTACATATTTTTCCAGAGAAGGAAAAGGAGGGAATTAACATTTACTGAAAACGCACGTGCCAAGAACTGAGCACGGTGCTTTGAGTAATTCAGTATGTTTTCTTGTTTAATTAGCAAGGCCGTCATAGGAAATAGGTATTATTATTATTAATAATAATAATAATATGTATTATTATAATAGGTATAATAGGTATTATTATGGCATATGGAAGAAATTAACTTGAAGGGATTCACCAGTCTGGGAAAAGGCAGAATTAGAATTTTAACTCTGTGTGACTCTAAATCCTACATTCTTTAGTATCTTCAACAGTGAAAGATAAATACACAGGACCTCAGATTATTCACTGGAGATCTCATGAGCAGTCCACAAAATTAGAAATGCCAGCTAGAGAATATTATATCAAAGTCTTCACACGTGGGTTGGCTAAATCCGTGGTCCTTGACAGAAGAAAGGCTAAAGCCAGTGAACCTAGTGAACCGTATCTTCTCGTTTAAAGGTCTGGGGGTGACTGGTTTTACTTTTAAAAAGGTATGTGCACTTTAAACTAATGCACTCTTTTCAAGGAGAAAGCTGAACTTAAAAACTTAAAATACAAAGCAATGCCTTTATCATGAGAAAGTTCATTCTGCCTTCAACACAGCCCTGACGAAAAGATGCTATAAACTCCAGGGAGAAACCAGAGCTGAAGACAAATTCACTTTTGCTCTGTAAAGACTTATCAAATGTCATAATAATATCACAAATAATAACCAACTAAAATCTATTTCATTACTGATGTTACTTCCTTTTAAACATTTTATCGAATATAAAAATATATTTATGGGGAAGATTGGGCTTTTTGAATGAAAGGGAAAGACATTTAATTGGTTCAGATCATGAGATCATCAAGTCCACTGGTACTTACTGGAGAGGAAATGCTGAGAGGATGGCCCGAAATCTCGGTGGGCTTCCTGAAGCTGTTTAAGGCGATCGTCCACGGAAACCTGCATGTACATAGGGCGGACAGATGGAATCATTCGATTTCAAAAGACAACCTTTAAAAATATCGTGGAGTCAAGAATTATAATAAATGAAGCTATTTGCGAGCTCTGACTGCTTGTACAGCCGCCTTCTCTGTCTCTGGGTCAAAGCAATGGCGTGCAAATAGATCCCTCTGGCATCAGGCACTCTTCTGAGCGACCTCTCTGAACCAATTCTTTTAATCCTCACAGCATCCCACTAGGTGAGCATTATCACCACGACCATTTCACAGCTGAACAGATGGAGACACAGGCCGTCCAGCTGAGAGTGGCGGCGCTGCTACTTGCCTCAGGGTCACCTGGTACCCCAGGTGTCAGCGTGAGCACACACCACACTGCCCAATTGCATCTAAAGGCCAGATGTGGCCACGGGATGTGGGGCTGCTCGCTTCTCTTTGGTAAGGAAGGTGGTGGAAAGTGCTGCAGGGGACAAATGAAAAGAAAGCCTGAAAATACTTTGGGAGAATGGCAGGAAGAGAGACAGATGGGAGAGAGAGACATAGAAAGGTGACAGATGGATTAGGTGGACAGACAGAGATAAATGAAAGATACAGAAGATAGATTAGAAAGAGAGATAAATAGATGTACATAGATGATAGATATAGATACAGATGATAGATTACATAGACAGATATAGATAATTGATAGATATAGATGATAGACTGGAGAGAGAGAGAGGGATATAGATAGATGATAGAGTAGATATAGACAGATACAGATGAAAGACTAGAGATAGAGATGAATAGATGCAGAGATAGATAGATAGATGATAGATAGATAGATAGATAGATAGATAGATAGATAGATAGATAGATAGATAGATAGATAATAGACAGATATAGATGGCTGGATAGTGGATGGATGGATGTTGGATGGGTGGGTGGACAGACAGACAGACAGATGGTGAAAGAGTGATAGCGATGCTAGAGAGACAGGTAGAGACGGGCAGAATGATTGACAGCTACTTTCCCAGCTCCCACTCATGCACACAGATCACCTTCGTCCGTTTCTGAAAGGACATGTGCATAGGGAACATGTTAATTGTCTCCAGGCTCGTGTCTGATCCTCTCTGGGGGGTTATCCAGGCACCCACTGGCAGGTCTGCCTGTGCACCTTCCACGGTCAGTGCCCTGCTGATGGGAAGCCCAGGTGCACAGCCCGCTGCCGTCCCGTCCCTTTCCCCTGGCCCAGGGGGCACCTGGCAGGTCAGTCTGGCTGTTGGCTGCCTTTCCATGACCTGTGGGTTCCCAAGGCTCATGGGGCGGCAACGCTTTCTCCCGGCTGCTACTCAGCTGGCACCTGCGCACTCCTGGCCCTGCTGGGGAGAGCGCATGCACATGCCACGCATTGTGCTCTAGGCAGCCAGGAGGATGCTCCTCAGAAACCTCATGCTGCAGCCGCCCACTGGGATTTTCCCACCGCCTCTGACGAGCAACACGTGGCCGGAGTGGGCGGCAGAAAGCAGATCAAGATGAACTGCAGGGACCTCCCGCACGAAGGCGACTTATTAGAGAAACAGGGGAAGAAGAAAGGCCAGGCACTCGTGGGCTCCACTCACGAGAAAAGCACACACGAGCGGAACGCGTTCTGCCTACCACGACCCGAAACGCGAACACGCTCTCAGAGAAGCTGCCGGGTACTGTCCATTCCAGTTGTACCTCTTCAAGTACTTTAAGAAAGTAGGAACCTTTGGCTCTGTCAGTGCTTGAGTTAACTCAGGAAAGCAATCACACTAGAAAATATTATACCTAAAATAAATGGTTTCTACGTGCTAGAGCAAAAAATTGCGTATTTATCTTATTACGTAGCACATTTTAGGCCCAATAAAGAGAAATGTGTAAGAGTTCGTTTTTAGTTAGTTTTAGGGGGAAAAAAAGGTAACTGAAATTCCTGGGAGCTGGCCACCGAATGTGACAAGGTTCCACAAGGCCTGAGCCAGAAGCTCTTGCTTGGCAAGCGCAGCGAGCTGCCAAGTCTGACACCTCGCTCCACAGGGGGCTCTGGGTCCAGCTCCATTAAATCTCAGAGCAAGTCCAGTCCAAACTCACTAAAGCAGCGGAACTGGAGCAGCTGAGCTCTAAGAATGGAAGGACAAACTGAGCAGGAGACCTAAGTCGCAACCAGTGGGAAGAAAGAGGATGGTGAATTTCTCAATTATTCAAAAGAAAAAAAATTGAATGAGTAAGATAAGAAAAATGACTCCTTTCTAAGCCATTATGGGAAAAAATGCATCTGTGGCCACCCCAGGTTTCAATAACTGTGAATTACTTGACCTTTTGCAATTTTCTGCAAATTTATATGAACAGTGCTTCAAAAATTACACTGAAGTCTATGTTAATTAATAAATGTGGCACTTGGGCTCAAGATCCTGAAAGACAAATACCTGATGTCACCACCTGCTAAGTTCATTCTCCAGGACAATCAATAAAAAAAGAGCAAAAGCCGGGGACGGCATCCTGCGACGAGGCTGGCCGCTGGCCAAGCGTAGACGTCAGAGTGGACGGCGAGGAGGGGCTGTACCTGCAGGAGCTTCCATCGCATGTTCAGGTCGTCCAGCTGGCGTGACATCCTCAGGGAGGGGTGCAGGTCCAGGGGCGACAGCTGGCTGGACAGGTCGTTCACGGCCTTGACTTTTAAGTGGATGGGCGCGATTTCTTCTCTAAATGCCTGGAAGAAAAGGACAAAAATCATGTCACCGGAAAAGACTGTAATGTAGGCAATTATTTCCAACGTTCCTTCCAAGGAAACAGCAGGGCCAGTGGAGAGGCCGCAATGACCGGCAGACATAATCCAGGCCCCAGGAGCTCAGATCACCTGCCAGAGCCACACGTTATCCCTGAAAACCTAAACAAGGGACGAAGAGAACCAGAGAATGCAGAGACGCTTACCCGATTACGTATTTCCTTCAAATGCTTCACTGGACGCAATTTATTCTGAAATGTTTTTACCATTATTATCCACATTACTGATTTCTAATCTTGATTCTATTTTTAATTTTCTCCCATACCTTCTCTTTCTTGTTGCTATTTTAATATCGCTGCCTTCATAATTTTTCAACTTGATTTGAACATGTTTCCACTCAAAATTAAGTTGGAAAGTAGTCAGTAAAATCTGTTTTCTTAACACAAAGCTGATACTGTTATACACCTGACAAGTAGCATTTGAGCATTTGTTCCTTTCAGAATCACTTATGACCGTGTCTAGGGGGCTGGGGGTGGGCTCGGGAAAAGCAGGGTCTTGGAAAAAGAGGCAAATGATCTTAGAACTGACCAATGCCCTCCCCCCACTGACAAAGTAGGGTGAGATGGTGGGGGGAGGGGAGCTGCATATGAAGAGGGGAAGAGAAAAACAAACTGAGAAATACTTTGGGCAACGATGGTCAACGAGTCCTGCGAGAGCAACAGAAAATGTGAACAGGGAGTTTTGTCCAGGCTCCAGGTAACTCTATCTGACCCTGGCCAGGTGTGCCTACCTGCCACCAACCTGTGAAAGGCTCACCTTGGGCGCCCTGCCCATCGGGAAGCCTGGGCCCTTCCTTCCCGCGCTGCCTCCGCTCCGCCCTGCAGGACTGTCCCCAGTGCACACCCAGCACAGGCAATCGTCTTCAGGGGTCTTCAGGGTAGGCCCTGGGGCCCGCTGGGCACACAGTGCTGGCTGCTAAATATTCTAGGTCATGACCCATATGAGAGCCCATACTGCAGGGATTACAACCATCTCCTTGACGCCTTCCACACGGAAGGTCAGCTCCTTGAGGGCAGAGGCTGCCCTGCTCCCGGAACTCAGCACAGAGTTCATCAGAGAAGAGGGCGTGACTCGTTTCTACTGAGTAAGGGCCACAGAAAGGCTAAGTGAGGCCAGACTAGGCAATATAGAATTGGCAACACAAGTCCGATGCCATAAGAGAACAATGATTTTTACTCTCTGGTGCGGCACTATCGCTAGTCACGCATCAGCGCTCACTTCAGGCGCTAGGTGTGGTGGCAGTCCTCTTGGATCCACCCTTGGGCTTGTCTTTTCTTCGCTTCCCCTCCCGCCATCCCCCAAGGAGACTGGGCTGAAGTCTGTAAGTCTCTTTTCCTCTCCTTCTCCACTCCCAGCTGAGCTCATAGATGTCGACTACGTGCTGAGTCGACTACGGCGTTTTATCAACTCACTTAACAGCATTAACTTAGCTTCTCCCTTTCGCTTTTCGCTTACGCCTCTTTAGCCATCTCTCTCCTTGTCTCTTCCAAGCCCTCGCTAGCTCACCTAGAGGACCTCTTTTCTTCCCTCTAAATCCCACGGGGAGGTTGAAAACAATCTTGACCGTGGCTGATAGACACAAATATGAGGCACATACGACTTTTTTTTCCCAAAAAAGAAACTGACTTTAGGTAATGCAGAGAATGTAATAACTTAGTGTTTCTAAATTCTTGGCCCAACCAGAAGCCACATTGAGGAGCTCAAGGTGGAAGTGCAGCAAAGTTGCAGATTCTGTGCGAGACGCGCAGACGCAGGCGGTCACAGCGTCCGAGGGACATCAAACAGTGAAGGGAGCCCCCAGGGCCGGCAAGTGGAAGAAGGAAAGCCCCCAAGGCCACTCTGCAGCCTGGGGGAGGCACGTGGGGCAGGGGCTTTGGTGCTGTCCTGGTGGAGGCCACCTGCCTCGGTGTGGGATGTGCGCTGCAGACAGAGCTCACAGACAGGTGAGGAAGGCAGGTGTGTGAACACAGAGGACTGGGGGCCTCGAGAATGGACCACTGACATGTAAGGATGGGGCAGAGAGAGGTGGGGAGAGAGAACTTCCCAGTCTGTGCTTGGAAGGGGCCTGGCTTCCCACAGGTTCAGTTTGAGAATAATTACAGAACTCAAGCCCTTTGGGTTTCAGCATCTGAGATTTTACTGTTTCACAGTAATATCCTCTCCATGGGGACCTCGGAGCCCTCCAGGATTTTAATTAGCTTTTAAATCAAGACCTCTGTAATCTTCAGGTGTTAAAGACTAAAACGTAAATGCTAGAAAGTGTTCTAAGATTTATATCATTTTAAATAATAACCAGTTTTATTTCAAAAGATGGTAAAAGTGCTTTTTAATTTGATTATGTCCTCAGGACAGATTTAAAAAATCACAAGAGCAGTAGAGGAGTTTTAAGTTTCCCTTTGTAAACACGATGTTTTGCTATCACGAGCCACAGGCCAAAAGGCGTCTTGTTTTCACGGCATGGTCAGGTGTTTTAGGGCAGTGGAGCACTCTCTCGAGGACATGCACTTCTGCCGTGGGAAATGAGGGGCTTGACATAAGGCAGGTTTTAAGACGGCCCCCAATCACTGCATGTTCTCGCATAGATAATCAGCTCGTCGGGTTCTGGCTGCACTTTCCTGTAGGAGAATGAGAGTCTACGTGGTCTTCTTGATGCAAAAACAGAGACATCTGCTAGCATTCCCAGAGCTGGTTGACAGCTGCCGGCAGATGCAAATCCCAGACCCTGTGCTGCCACAAGATGTCTACTCTACAAATAAGAGCAACTAAGGGTAGAGGTAGGGGAGCTGAATTATTTGATCACCCCCAAAGATTTTGTTTCCCATTTGCCTTGCCATATTCAATAATGTTTAGCAATAATCAGTCCTTATTTCCATTTGCCAACGGCTTCAATGGAGTTTGAGGTAAACATCCCAGACGTCGACTCTATTTTATTTGGTTTAATGAGACTAGGCCTTTTATTTTCTTTTTTTCCTAATAATATGTCAAAATATTTTAATCCACAGTTTATATTCTTCTCTTAAAATGTTAAATATATTTTCCCCAGATTTTCACTTAGGCAGAAATTTGAACAAAAGGATTTGGATGCAGAGGAGGGCAACTGCTTTAACAAAATGGGAGATGAACAACTCCCAAACTTTTCTGCCTTTCACAACCCCAGATACAATTTTCTTTTCTCCTTCCAGCTCTAGTCTCCTGTATTAAAAATTGGTACTTTTAAATTCAAATGGGTAAATGCCTGCTCCAACTAAAGAGGCATTTTGGCTATCCAACAAGGCCAGACAATGCTTTCTGTAAACCACTGACTTAAAGATTTTAAAAACCATCTCTTATAATACAAGAAATGTGCAACTTTGAAAGGCTGCGCTAAGGCTTTGTTTTCAATTGATCAAACCAGGGACATATTTTTCTTAGGATACTAAGGTTGGAGGAAAAAGTTCACAGTGTAGTTGGAAAGTACGTACATTTACATTAAAAAAATGGCAGATACCAACATCTTTTAGGAATAAAATTATTGTTAGAGTTTAAAAGCTGATATTTAATTTGGATTCAAATAGTTGATCAAAGGAGTGCTTAACTATATTTTTTAGTATGACAGGTTTTCAACGACATAGAAGAATGAGGGAAAGACAGGAAAACTCCACCACTTGGCTGTGTGAGCTTGGGCAACAAAAACCTTCAGTTTCTCATTTGCCAAGCGGCCACAAAAATAACACAAAAAAAGAATACCTACCTTATGGGGCTGGTGTCAGGATTAAGACAGATAAGGGGGCTAAGAAGAGTTCTTGGCACTCATAAGTTCTAAATAAATGGTAGCTATGATTATCATTCCTGTTTACAGATATATATTTTTACTTATGTAATCTGTATAATTATTCAGTTAGTTTCCTAGAAAGGTCCTTCTTTCTCTTTCCTCTTTGGCCACAGAAAGAGAGAGAGAGAGTTACCTGATTCTGTGCACAAATCATGAATGTCTTTTTGGAATGAAAATCCCCATTCATGATAAACATTGTCAGTTCAATATCTTCTGATTTTTCCACTGGTCTATTCTTTAATTTGATTCCTCATTACCCAGCATATCGTTCACTATTTGACTATAGGCCCCACAAATAAGTCTGTTATCTGTGTCTCTTATCACCTGAATTTCATTAACATTTTTTTCTGGATATTGAATATGGGAGCCAAAGGGGGTCTAGACAATGGGTCTAAAGTCCTTATTTAGGACAATTCCTGGCTTTGAGGAGGATTTATAGCTCAACTAATACTTCATTACTATATTCTGACAATGAGATCATGTTTGTAGATGGAAATTTCCAGTAAAAACCGTATGCTCTTGATTATATTCTAAATCCAAATACCGATTTAGAGGAAATAAAAGTAGAGAAGAACCTGCTAGACTCTGTCATGTGGTTGCAAGTCTGCAAATTCAGACTGTGGGAAACACTACAAAACAAACAAGTCAGTGTCTTCTACAAACACACTGCAATGAAAACAAAAAAGAGATAGAGGGGGAATGTACAGCTCAAAACGGACTTGAAAATATTTTTAAGGAACGGGAAAACTAGTCTATATTGTTTAGGGAAGCACAGCTGAAAACGTGTAAAGAGAAATGAAAGTGAATTATCACAGCAGCCCCCGCAGTGGGTGCTGGAGGGGAGGACGGAAAGCATCTGTCATAGCGCCTGGCGTGGATGGTGTCGCCAGGGCGCCGGCTCTGGAAGATCCCTTACGCGGCGCACTTCCGCGTGTGGAACTTAACGAAGGTCTTCCAGCCTCCCTGGAGGCACGGGCGTACCGTGGTTTTGTCGATGTGGTCCTGCAGCGCGTCCACGAGCAGGTCCCCCAGCGGCTTCCAGCCGTTGCGCACGCCCTCAGCCTCCTTCAGGTCCGCGTCCAGGTCGTCCACGGCCCCCTGCAGGTCCCTCAGCTTCTCCAGCGCCCTGTCCACTTGCTTCTGCCAGCTGCTGCTGGCAGCGGTCAGGCCCTCCCACTTCTCCTTGACCTCGGAGGACTGCTTGCGCATGGCTCTGGCCATCTTTTGGGCTCTCTCCTCGGGGGTCAGTTCTGTGGTTGAAAAGGAAGAGGATGAACAGGTTGGACGTCTGGTCCACTCTACACGCCTCACCGCCCGGAGGGAGCAGCGGCTTCCAGAGCCTCACTGCTTGGGCACCCGCGGGCGAGTTACACTTGCCAGGGCCAGAAAACCCTTCTCCACACGTCCTTCCCGAAACCCCGCGGCATCTAAATGTTTACTCAGGAGACAAACACAGTTTCTTAGATTAAGAATAGAGCACAGGCTTTCATGACTTTTGAATTTTAATCAGCTTGCAAACCCTGAAATGCAACAACATAACTCAAGAAATACAATTTTTCTTTAACACATACTTAGTTATATAAAATTTGCAGACACTTTTACGTTTCATAATCCTCAAGAGAAATGGGAAGTATAACCACCAAAGAAGAGCTGTGAGCTATGAAGAAAATTCTCAGGAAATAAGATTAATTTGTTGTGTAGCTAAAAAAAATAACTACAGCCAAATCGCCTAACCTGGGCACTTTATCATCTCCGAATCTGTCTGGAGCGTATTCCGTATTTCTAATGAGGGCATTTTCTGCAGCCCTGGAAGTACGGCAGAGACACAAACATTCCGAAAGGGCAGTAACAAGTACCAGGGTGGCTCCAAGGAGCCTGGCATTTCAAAGACCATCCTCAGTAGGTATGAGGGCAAGAGGACTTCCCCGAAGGCTGAAATGAAGATAGACTTTCAGACAGAAAAGGCAGGAATAACTGAAGGCCAGACACAGGGGAGGGCAGGAAAAAGTCAAGGATGCAGAAGGAATCCAAGTCCAGTTCAAAGCCAAAGGTCAGAGGCAGTGGGGGGAGCTGACTAGACAGGGTGAGAGGGGTGGGACGGACACAAAACAGACCCTGGACGGCAGGCTGGACAGGTACAGGGGCATCCCTCTCTTGGGCAACTGACGGCATTGTCCTGCTTGGCCACAAAAACAGAGAGGCGGGTCGGAGGCATGCAGTCAAGGTCAGCTGCAGATTAATTAGCGTAAGGTAGAAAAGCACATGCCCTGTTCTGATGACAGCCCATCTTCAGGTATCCACTGTGTTAGCAATTTCCACTTCACCTGAAAATGTTCCAAATCAGTCCTTTAAAAAAATGATGACTGAAAGAAGCTCTCCTAAAGTGTAACTTCCATACTCCAAGTGAATCTGCCTATTTGTCTTTACTTAAATATTATTTAAAAGTCAAATTAAAGGGACAGGCACACAATATTTTTGACTACTTTTTAAATTTCTAGAAATTTCTACACATCAATTTTGACTTAAAAGCAGATTAATGGTAAAACAACAACAACAATACACAACCCTGGGCATTGGATGGACTATGGAAAGTTTAACAAGCGCAGAGCTCAGAGCTGTGTGGCTGAAATGCTGTGAGGCTGAGCCTTAGGTGTGCCTTGGCAACTGAGCTGATTAAAATGGACAGCATTCATAACTGGTGGAAGCCAACTGCACCAGTAAAAGATAAACGGGGGAAATAAGGGTCCCCAAACCTTCCACAAGGTGTTCAAAGGCCTGGGGCCATGTTAGGACTCCAAGATTCCGGAGAGACAGCTTTCCATGCAAAGGTTGGTTGTGAGAAATGCAAACCTTGATCAAATCCTTCTACCATCGAGATATTTACAAACTGGTATTGGCATCTGTAAGATGGAAAAATCATCCTTGGCAGCCTCTCCAGGGGTGGAGTTGACAGCTGTTACGATGCAGACATCTGCATCTGTTAATAAGTCACCTGGATTTTTGAAGGATATATTTTAAGCACTTGTGTTTTACTGATTATTGTAAAAAAAAAAAAGTGCAGATTTGAGAGCAGACGACTTAATCGTGCTGATTTTCCTCAGCTGAAGTAAAGCCATTCACAGAGTAGCCCAGCACTGAGACACAGCCTCTGTGTCCTGCCACAAGACACCATGCTGGCTGTGCCTTTCCTCTTACTTAATGTGCAGTCTCCTGACTGAGCAGCCCTTTTGTAGTGTCCTGGCATAATCCCCACTCAGCAGCTACTGGGAAGAAAAGAAAAGCTCCATGCTGGAGCCACCATATGCCTGCCAGAAAGGAAGCCTCTCGGCTCGGCAGCAGCAGCCCCACGTGCCTCGATGGCAGCGGCAATCGCAGCTCAGGACAAGCCTTTGGCCAAGAACTGAGGAGGTGACACCGGCCCCTCATGCTCCCGAAACAAGGACGATTCAAGCTCACGGGATGAGGACCCCGGGTAAGAAAACAGACAAAACAACAGGCAGAAAAGATGAATCCATAAAGGGAAATGATTGCACACGTATTTGTCAAAAGCCTCTCATTACTTGAAAATCCAAAGACAAAGTTTTCTTCCAAATTCTCTGAATAGTTATTTTGTGATCGAGTTTAAGTCCCTTGTGAAGGTGAGCAGGGATTCTCTCAGCTCTGGGAACATACTGGAAACCACCTGGAGAGATGTTTTTTTGTTTTGTTTTTTTCTGATATCCTGATTTAGGTGGTCAAGGAGGAGGCCGCAGGTCAAGGAGGAACCCCTGGTTGAGCATGTCAGCCTGGGGGCAAGGAGACCACCCTCTCCGAGCTGAGCTGCCGAGGCCCTGAGCTGTTCTCCACCCAGAGTGGCCTGTGGGTCCCACCAGCAAGGCCACCCCCATGAAGGCCAGAGGGCAAAGCGAGCTCAGGATAAAAGGGTCATCTAATTCGCACTTGAAAAGCCAGTCATAGGGGCCAGTCCTGGAGACCAAGACAGGGCTGGGCAAGACCAAATGAACTTCCTAAGGAGGCCAGCCAGAAGAGCTTTGCCTGGGGTGCTTTCCTGAGCCTAGTGATGTGAGACCGGGCACGTGCAGCGTGTATGTGTGTGCAAGTGCACGCTGTGCATGTGTGTGCACATGCGGCGTGTGCAAGAGCGTGTGCATGTGCGCGCATGCATGTGTGCACGTGTGCCCTGTACAACTGTGTGCGTGTGCACGTGTGGCGTGTGCAAGAGCGTGTGCATGTGCGCGCATGCATGTATGTGTGCACGTGTGGCGTGTGCGTGCACGTGCGTGCATGTGTGTGCGTGGTCCATGCTCTTTTTCACTCTCCCCCTGCAGGCCTTTCCGGTGAACTGACCAAACTTTGAGGTTGGAATTACACTTTATTTTGATAACTTGAAAGAGCAAATTCTTTATTGTGTTATAAACATATTTAAGGAAGGACAGACAACTATCTTCCAGGAAGTAGGAGGAAACAAAGAGGAAGAAGGAGCAAGGAGAAGGGAAAGATCAATCCTGGTTTTCTCTCAGGCCCCATTCTCTGTCCGTCTTTCAGTACACAAATTAACTTTGCGGCGTTTCAACCACGTGCTCCTTTAAACCAGTGCTCAGGGGACCTGGACCAGGGCTGGGAGTGGGTTCTGCTCCCATCGCCCCTTTGCTCCCGGGCAAGGATGAGGACCGACACTATCCAGCTGGACCTGGGAATCACGTGTTCTTACGCTGGGAAAGCATTTCGTCCCAAGTGACCGTTTTACCTCTCAAATTCAATTCTATACGAATGGCAAAGTCTCCACATATCCCAAAGAAATCTTAGCACACGGCAAAAAACCATTCTCCCCTGGTGCTTACGTAACATTAAAAATGATGCTGTACGTTTTGCCACGAAATGATGGAATCTATTAGAATCGGCTCATATTGATTTTAACAAAGACTTCCCATGTTTATTGTGGTTCTTTCTCAATTGTGGTACTGGCAATTATAACCTCTATCATGACTTATTTTTAAGGAAAATAAAATTTAAATATTGTCATGTGACATACGCTTTACCTCTTTCCATTTTGGTTTTGCATGACAACCTAGTGATGGGTGGACTCCTCAATAAATTATTTCTGTATTGAGTTGGACTGAATAGGATTTTTAGTTTTACTTTTAGTTGAGAACATTCAATTTCATAATTTTAAGTGGAATTCTTTCCACTTTGCTTTTGTCCCCCTCACACCCATGTAAAGCACTTATGAAAACTTTCTTCTTGTTAACGAGGACAAAACATTTCAAGTATGGTAATTTCAAATATCTCATTTGTACTCTTTGCTGTTTTGCATGTATCTATAATCTTGTTGTGTTTCACCAAGAGATGAAAAGGAAATATCAAAAGCAACAAATATGGAGAGAAATTCACCAAAGTAGCACTCCTGGGCAACTTGTGCAAGGAAAACTCAGGAGATCACATGGCAGTTTCAATACTAACTAGCTGTGTACTCTTAGACATATTTCTTCTCTTTGAAACTCAGTTGATATCTATTAAAGCTACTGGCACATGCCTGGCACACTGCGGGCTGACAACAAAGTTTCATTTCTTTCATTCCTTTTATCATTTTGTTACTAAGTCTGGGAGGTTTAGACATTTCTAGAGATTTTCACAAAAGTAAACCAGGTTGATTAGCCAAGAAGCATCTCTCTCTCTCTCTCTCTCTCTCTCTCTCTCTCTCTCTCTCTCTCTCTCTCTCTCTCTCTCTCGGGCTCTCTAACAATTCAAGACCAAAAGCTGCTTCTGATTAAAATAATGGGAAATATATTCTTCCCAAATTTTCTGAATAAATGATTAAGATCATTTCTTCCTGAGATGTTCAGTCCATGCCCAAAAGGGCCTCCTCTACCCCTCTTTCCTAGTCTGTATCACGTCCGTGACGATTCATTATGAGCCAGATTCCAAACACATGCAGCACCACTGGCTGAGCACTGTAATGTTCCTAGTTATGTCCACTCATCCAGTAAGTTCTGAGGCTGACAACAGCATGAGGCTACTCAGAGCAGACCAGCCCGTCAATGTAGAGCCTGATAAAGATGACAAGGAGCTGTGCATGCTGCCAAGGGACTTGTCAAAAACTAAAAGAGAGAGAACAGAGAAACACCTAAGGAGGCTCAAGAACCAGCTCCAAAGTAAAGAGAGTAAAGGACTGTCTCCCACGAAGTCCCAAACCCCAGGCAGTAAGAGAAGGAAAAGAATGGGCCCGACCTGGTGGAGGCGACCGCCCCGAAGCCAGCGGGCTGGAACTAGCGCCCTTGTGAGTTTCGCTCTCCCCTGGCCCAGGTCAAAGTGACAGACCTCGAGCTGAGCTGAGGACACACGGCAAAGCGGAGCCCTTGCCGCAGCCAGCCAGGGCCTTGCCAAGCAACTGAAGTCCAAGGTCAGTTTTCTGTGACTGAGTATTCCTTGGATTCCCGCAGCCTAATGGCAGCTTTGGGACGAGCTCAGGAGGGTTCCGTGTGCTGGATGGCAGCGGACAGGCCATGGTGGAGCGGGGGCACCAGCCGGGAGGAAGAGAAGGGGGTGGAATTTCCAGGGGCAGGATGCCTGTTTGGCTCCTGACACACCCCTAGTCCCTAGTCCTGGTGGGTGCCGACACGCCTTGTCCATGAATGAACGGATCCCTGCACAGCTTCTCTGACCAAAACAAAAACAACAGCAAAACAACCCTCCGTTTCTGCTTCACGAGCGAAGGCAGGTTGCAGCCTCACAGCCTTCCAGCTCTGGCCACACTGCTGCCCACCCAAGCTGCTGCCCGAACAGCTCGTCGGGCAGGAAAGGGGCCGCGGGCGTCACACAGCTGAGCCCGCGCACCGTGCAGGCTGGGAACGCTCATGTCGTGCACTTGCCCGATGAGGGGAGAGTCCAGCTGGAGGGAAGAATTTTAAAAACGGTCAAACCTCTGGCCCACTGTTAAGTCTCCACTTTCTGTGAAGGAGCAACCACCAAATAAGTGCCACACACAAACCGCAGGAGCGAACAGCCGCCTCTTTCTGTTCACGCCAGAGGGGAATGTCCCAGATGCTGATGATAATAAAGTACATCCATGCGAATCACGGCCATTCTCCTAGGAGGCCACAGTGATTGGCAGATGGCTGTCGCAGTGGTTGGGGAAAAGCAGATGGTGAACAATTAGTTTAAACACTGTGTCCATCAAACAACCTTTGTTGCCACACAGTTCTTCATCAAAGACGTTGATCTGTCACTTAAGGGGGATTTCATCGCCATAGTATGCACTAGCATGAAAATACGGCTTTGAACTTTTACGCAATGTGAGGGTTTACTCGGCTGACTTAACATTTTAGAAAAGCAGAAGGCCAGCTTCATGACGTACACACGCATCTCAGAGAGCTCTAATGTGGGTAGGATCACATATTGCTCTGCAGTTAGGAACACCGGGGAAGGACGTAACGTGATATTTTCTGTGCTTTTTCAAGCACTGCAATTCTACCAATCTAATTTGGACGTGAGAAGCTAATTAAATTATTGCCTCGGTCTATAGGACTGAAGCAATTATGCTTCATACGAAAATTAAAAAGGCAAAGTATAACACAGCCTAAACATCTTCTGCCTGGGCACTAGGAAATCAGGAAGCTGGTATGCCTGGTAATTCAGGAAGGAAAAAAGCAACAAAAGGGAAAAGCAAAGAGTCATAAACTTATTTAATCACGTGAAGCTTTTAAAAAGTGGAAGAGAATAGGGAATAAAAGCTTGTTTCCCTGAGTCTCCGGCAGGATTTGTGACTATCCATGTGGTAATGGAGGTGTCCACGGGGAGTGAGAGCGTCCAGCTCGGAGGCGTCAACCTGGGCCCACGTTCCGCTCCCTCCCGTGGGTGCCAGCCCACTGCTAAGCCCCTCCAAGCCACGGCTTCCTCATCAGCCGTCAGAGGGTGGTGGTGAGAATTCAACGAAACAATCACAGGAGGTGCCCAGTCCATGGTAAGCTCCTGGCCAGCACTCACTAGCTGTGAGCCTCTGTTTGCCAACTCACGCTGCTACCTCCCTCTCCCTCCTCAAGAACGGATTCTTCCTCCAGTGAGCATTATAGTTATAAAGGGGCTGCCAATTCCAGGAGGCTCTGAACCCCATTCCTCAAGCTGAGCCCGCCCAAGCCCTCTCTGGAATGTTCTAGATCAGCCCACCCGAGCCCTCTCCTGGAATGTTCTAGATCAGCCCACCTGAGCCCTTTCCTGGAAGGGTTCTAAATCAGTCCACCCGAGCCCGCTCCTGGAAAGTTCTAGATCAGCCTTCTGCGCCCTCTCCTGGAATGTTCTAGATCTGTCTACCTGTGCTCTCTCCTGGAATGTTCTAGTCTTAAGAAGGACTATCTTTCCCTGGTAAAAGGTTGTAAGGTATAAGCTCATAGGAAAGTTAAGAAAATGAAGCCAAGCGAGAGGCAGAGAGAAGGAAATGGAGAAAACATTTCCTGCTGGCAGCCTGGCCCTGGGCAGCTGAGTCCCACCCACTGTGGTTTGGCTATGGAGGTCGAGATATGTACTTCTGCCTGCACTTAGGGAGGCCAGGGGCTTGTCATCTACAGTGGGTGGGCTGCTGGGGGATAAAGCTGCTATTCAGAAAAAGAAAAGGCCTGGGAAAAATCACCCAGGAGGGTTACTCAATTACTTGGGTTAAGTAATGTATAATTTGACCTCATTTCATTTCGTGGGAGAAAATTATGATGTACCCTTAAATGTACCAAGAATCAATATAAGAGTAACTTCTACTAAACTACATGATACTTTCTCATCTTCACTCAATTAATAATCATGAAATTCTATTTGCACAGATTTGCTAGTCCTGACATAAAATGTACTGACATAGTGGATGGAAAATGTCATTTATCACTTCTTTGTTATAGCATAAAATATATGAGAATCCACATAGGAGGGAAATACTACTAATAATTGGTTTTGAAACATTAAATATTAAAAGAAAACAGTATATTCCTGGGTTAAAATATTAAATACACATTGCCAACTGCCGAAAGACCAAAGAGGAAAAACGTGAATCCATTCATACTTTTTTATCTGAACATACAACGGAACAGGAAGAAATGGTTCAAGCAAAGGAGAAAATTAAAGAATTAGAAATCACCAATGAGGAGGACCAGACTTAGGACATATCAGACAAAGACTTAAAAAAAATGGTCCTAAATATGCTCAAAGAACTAAAGGAAAACATGGACAAAGAATAAAGGGAATCAGTAAAACAACAGATGAACGCAAAGAGAATATCAGTAGGGAAAAGGGAGCTGTGCAAAGGAGCCAAGCAGAGCTGAAGACCACAGTAAAGGAATTAAAAATCCCCTAAAGGGGCTCAGCAGCAGTTTGGAGCTGGTAGATGAAAGAATCAGAGAACTTGAAGATAAGACACTTGCAATGCTCCCGTCAGGTCCAGAAAGAGGAAAGAGTAAGAAAAGTGAACAGGGTCTGAGGAACCCGTGGACACCACCAGGTGTACCAACAGATGCATGGAGGCAAAAAGGAAGCGAGACGACACGGTTAAAGTGCTGAAAGCAAAAATTTGCCACCAAGACTATATCTGGCAAAACTGTCTTTAAGAAATGAGGGAGAGAGTAAGAAACCCAGACAAACAAAAGCTGAGGGAGCTCTCCACCACTAGACTGGCCCTACCGGAGACGCTAAGGAGAGTTCTGCAGGTCGAAAGGAAGAGCCAGTAGACGACAGATGGAAGCCACATGAAGAAATGAAGATGTGCAGTGAGGAAAACAACAGGGATAAACATAAGTGCCAGTGCTATTGTATTTGTTTGTAACTGTACTTTCTACTTTCTACAGGATCTAAAAGGCAAATGCATTAAATGTAATGACACACAGGGGTTCTGGACTCATGATGTACATACATGTAATTTGTGACAACAGCTAATAAAGGTGGGGAGAGGAGGGTGTGCTACTGAAGCTGTTATCTAAGCAAATGATGTGTTAGAGATTTAGGGTATAAATTTAAGCCCCATGGTAACCACAGAGAAAGTACTGGGGAACACGCAAGCTCACAGAGGCAGGAACTAGAGTGTAGGCTCCAGGGGCAGGGAGCAGGGGGAGTGGGGATTTAGTGCATAGGGGCTGTAGGGCTTCTGTTTGGGGGAGATGGGAATGTTTTAGTAATGGAAGGTGAGAGGGCACCGCAATACTGTGGATGTGACGAATCCCAACGAATGGTGTGCTTGGGAGGGCTTCAGTGGAAAGTTTACGTTGTATATATGTTCCCACAATTTGAAAAAAAGAAGAGAGAACAGCTAGAGAGACAATTACAGGCAACACATGACCCTGTATGGGATCTAGCGAGGGAGAAGAAAAGGCTCAAAGTGGAATATTGGGACCTATGAAAACATTGGAATAAAGGCTGCACACTTACATCAGCGTTAGGTGTCTTGAGCTGGATACCTGCAGTTAAGGTGGTTACGAGTGAATATCCCAGCTCTTAGGAAATGCACATCCTACATGCAGGTGTTCAGAAAATGGAGGGACAGACAGGTGGAATGATACAGCAAAGTGACAGGTGTGACAATTGGTACATCTGGGGAGCTGGGTGCACAGGGGCAGGTCGGAGCCCTCCATAGGGCTTTCGTTTTATTTTTGTAACCATCCTGTGATTTTGAAGGCATTTCAAAATAAAAAGCAAAAGAAAGAAAAGGAGGTTTAGAAACATTTTGAACACAACAGCAAAATGAGAACTCTAGCAGCAAAGTGCTTGATGTCCCCACCTGATGTTCAAGAAGAGTTTTGCCACCCCAGGGTGCAGAGAGGGTGCAGCACATTCCTCAAAGATTAGGGCGGTTAAGGTCAACACCCCATAGGTCTGAGAGGGGTGTACCTGTCCCCCATGGATTAGAGAAGGCCAGGTGGTCAACCCATTGCTCTGAGAGGGTTGAGCCTGTATGCCAAAGGTTAGGGAAGGTCAGGTGGTCAACTCGTTGCTCTGAGAGGGTTGAGCCTGTATGCCAAAGGCTAGGGGGAATGTTGTCTTCACCTCAGTGTACTAAGGGGGCTAAGACTCTAACCCAAAGATTGGGTAAGGTGTGGCAATCACCCCAACACTCTTGGAGGGTGAGGTCTGGAGCTTGGTCGACACCCAGACGCTTGATGAGGGTGGAACCAAGAAAATGGCCATTGGGCAAGCCTGTGGAAAGGGTGGGTTCCCATGTGGCCCCAAGGAAAAGAAAACATCTTAAGAATGACTCTCAGACTTTGAAATCGAATGGAGGGTGCCCTGCAAGTTTACTGAACTGTAGAGGATCCATGACTCATGTTTAACATCCCAATTTCTCCTTATAATATTGAAAATGTTTATCTTTTGTCTTTCCATTTGTGTATTGGAAGCAGTTAAATGGTTTTGTAAGATTCAGAGGTCTACAGCAGATGGGAGTTTGCCTGAAGACAAACTATTTCTTTAAAATGATTATGATATGATTTTGTAGTTAAATTGTTACTGATTTAAGGTTTTTTTTTTAATATTGTAATGTATTTTTGAAATTCAGAGGGTGGAATGTGGCAGTTTGATGTAATTATAAATTCCAAAAATATAATTGGATCATGCTTGTAAACTGATCTGTTAATCTGGGCATGATTAGGTTAGGATTAGGGTGTTGAGCCTCACCCCTTGGTGGGTGGGGAATCGAATATAAAAGGCAAGGCAAAGGACAGTTGAAGCAGTCTTTTGAGAAGCAGTTTTGATGTTAGAAAGAAGGCCCCAGGAGAAGAGAAGCGAGCCGTTTGCCTGATCGTCTACAGCTGACCTTGTGGAGGAAACAGGAGCTGAGCCCGGAGAGAAACGCAGCCCCGGGAAGAGAGGAACCCCAGAAGCCTGAACCCTGGCAGGCGCCGGCAGCTGCTTTGCTCTAACACGTGGCAATGGACTTTGGTGAGAGAAGAAACAACGCTCTATGGCCTGGTATCTGTGGACTTCTACCCCAAATAAATACCCTTCATAGAGACCAACCCAGTTCTGGTATTTCACATGAGCACCCCTTTGGCTGACTAAGACATAACCCTTGAACTGGGAGACCACCGGGGAGAGCAAGGCAGCGCGGGCTAGCCCAGCAGCGCTTTGCACCGCTGTGAGGGAGCTCGCGGCAACAAAGCTTCCTCGGCTCTCCGGGGGTGCTGAGAGAGCGAGGAGACAGAAGCAGACTTGAAACCGGACGCGGTGGACAAGACGACTCTGGCAGCCCGCTTCCCCCTGCGCCCAGGCACTGCCCCTCTGCCTCTCCTCCTGGCCCCGGGGGCCTGGCGCCTGCGTCTCGGGGCACGTGCCCCACAGCGGTCCTGGCACTGGTCCAGGAGGGTCCCCTCCTCCCCGAGGCCCTCATCCTGCCACCCTCTCCCTCCCGGGAGGCCTGCAGGACCCAGCGGGCGCCGGGGCACGCGCTTCCACCTTTGCCCTGTCCTCCCTCGGCCTCGCTTCGCACCCCACTAAATCGGAGCCTCCCGGGGCACGCTCACTCTCTTCCGGCAGGTCCAACCGCTGCTGAGGCGTCGTTCCTCGAGGCAGGGCCAGGAGGCAGTTCTAGGGTCCGCAAGGCAGCCAAGCGAACGGAGCAGAACCTGCCAGCGTCCAGCAGGAAGGGCCACTCGGCCCTGCGGCCCGGTTCCCGTCTGTGGAAGGGGAGCTCTGGACGCCTGGACAGCCTGAGAAGACAGGCCTCGAGGCGGGAGGCGCCCGCGGACGGGAGCGGGCACGTGGCTCCCTCACCGACGAAAGCTGTCCCCGAGCGAGGCGGGAAGCAGGGGGCTTGACCGGGACGTTTCCAGGGAGCCTACGTGGAGCTGACCATGAGACGAGGCGAGCTGAGGTGCGTGAAGGGGAGAGAGAGGGCCGTGGGCGCCTGCATGCAGGGGAGCGGGCAAGGAGGGGAGACTCGTGCCGCCAAGGGTCAGGGCTGACGCCACCAACACTGCGCCAAGGAGCTGTGCGCTGTAGGCGCCAACTGTATGTGCTCAGGAGGTGTGTCTGCGCCCCACGACAGAGTCCTCGGCAGGAACACTTCAAAGCCAGCGATACCGCCAGGAGAGCTTTACGCCCTGGGGGTTTGGCAAGAAAGGGTGGCTCAGCCGCAGAGGCCGGCGGGCACAGCCACCAGGAGCGGGGCCCCGGAGCAGGCCACGCGTGCACACGAGGTTCGTGGGGGGCAGGAAATCACGGCCTCAAGGGGATACTGACTCAGACCGGCAGGCTCGGCAGGAAGAGCCTCCTGCCCACGGTCCGGTCCGGTTCCAGCCCTCGTCTGAGAAAGGGTCTGAGCCTCAGAGGTGCACAGCGGGGCCGCCCACAGCACCCCTAGTTCTGCCTTTCACCGGGGGGCGAATGGTGGAAAGATGCCGCCAATGGCATGCTTATTCTCGAAGATGTGTCAGACGGATTTTTATTTTCAACTGTGAGAAATCACCATAAAGACACACATTGGTCTCAAAATTCAGTGCAAATTTCCGTTAGGTTGACTAGCTGCTGCTTGGCTGTTTGCTATGAAGGGGTTTACTGCTTCAATTTAAAAATAAAGAATATAAATGCTATCTGTCATTATTTAAATTAAGTAAATTATGTTGTCTACTTATTAAAGAAAGGTACTGTGGTATCTTCATTTAAAAAGGAATCTTGAAAAACAGAAGCTTAAAAAATATTCCTTTATAGATATTTGATATCTTATATATTCACTTTCATATTTTAACAACATTTTTCTACTTGCAATTATTTAATACATAATTTGTTTAAAAGTAAGAAATGTAAATTTTAGTATCTTAAAGATATTGTTTTCACAGCTATAGGATGCTTTTTAGATGAATCCCTTTTTTCTGCAGTTAACTTTCTTTTAAATGATAGTGAAGTACACAGCAATTTCTTTTTTAAATTATGAGCCTAGATATTTGTTAAATGATGACTATCTGAGTAAAGTATACTTACATAAAAACCTTAGACTAGGCCCTGAATGGCTGTAAGGGAATTTCCTGCCGGGTCTTGCTTTCCTGCTCCCCTAGTGGAACCAGCCTCACCTGCTTTTGACTGCAGGGTCCTCCTGGGCTCTTCGGGGCCCTCGATGGGCTGATCCGCAAGGAAAACCCGTGCCTGGTCCACAGCGCTCAGAACCAG
This sequence comes from Tolypeutes matacus, assembly GCA_026826555.1. Lineage (NCBI taxonomy): Eukaryota > Metazoa > Chordata > Mammalia > Cingulata > Chlamyphoridae > Tolypeutes > Tolypeutes matacus. The sequence goes on along the minus strand of JAKSZT010020074.1, from coordinate 4,871,269 downwards.
GTGCTCCTTCTCCTTCAGCTCACGCCTCAGGGCCTTTGCAAAGAGAAGCAGAAGTTGAATGCGTAAATCTAATGTGCCACCAAACTGCAGCACGTCCTCGGTGAGGCCACTTCTGACCACTCTCACCGAGGGAGGGAATGACTAATAACCCGCGTTTAGCTGGGTTAAAAGTGAAAATGCAAATTTCACAATATGGATGAAAAATATGAACACAAGCAAAAGGATGATTCCTGTAGAACTTAAATATGCAAAATAGAAATGGCTTTAAGATAGACAGCTAAGGGAAGCTGTTACAGTGCATTTAAACTTACACAAAATGCACTTTCAGGGTTTTTACTACTGTGTGACTGCTAAAATTTAACAGCCTGGTCTCATACGTTTTCTTACAAAACTGACGAAAATAATTACACCCAGTGGCACAGAAGAAGGCAGTTTCACGAGTGGTAATGAGATCCTGAGAAGTCTTTTACACTCTTTAGATTGTACATTAAGAAAATGAATTTCTTCACATTAAGAAAAAAAATTTAAAAACAAATTAAAGTACTTGAAATCAAAACTAAACGAAAGAGAACACATAAAAGATGGTCTCAAAGAAGTTTACAGTCAAAGGGAGATATGGACGTACATGGAATATTCCAATTCTTTCCAGGACACCTCTCATACCTTCTCGGTCTTGGACGGATTTCCCCATCCGCAAATGTCTCACTATTGGAGTGGCCCAGCGCTCGACACCTGCTGCCTGATTCTTCCCTCTCCTTCTCTTCCCCTCCCTACCCCCCCTTTTCTTCTCTCATCTCGCTCATATTTCAGGTGTTCTCCTCTCATCCTTTGGTTGAAATACCACTACAGTCCCTGAATTTACATCTCCAATTCAGAAATGTTCCTAAATTCACACACAAGCATTCAATTGTCCCCTTGCTGCTCCCCTCAATTCCGAGCAGCTCTCACACTGACCAGGTCCAGCATGAACTCCCCACCAGCCCCCACAGGTCCGTCCTCAGACTTCCCCATCCTTCAAGATGCCAAAACTCGTGTCTACTCGCTTCCTCTCACACCTCACAGCCGCCTGCCAGGGCTTGCTGGATGGCAGTGTCCTAGAAATACCTCGGAATCCTCCACGGCTCCCCTCCACTGCCAGCGCCCGCATCCGAGCCATAACTCGGCTCCCCAGGGCTGCGGCAGCGGCGACACCCTGCCGCCCAGACCCTGCTCCGGTCCGTCCGGGGACCGGCCACGCTGCCCGTGCTTTGGCTGCCCCGTGGCCCTGCCTGCCAGCCCAGGGCCCTGGGCGCTCTCCCCAGGGGCTCTCGGGGGCCTCGTGCTCCACCAGGAACACCACCCCTCCCGCCTGCAAGGTGGTGCCCTCACCCGGGAGGCCCCCCGCCATCCTACAGATGATCCCACCTTGCCCCCAGTCCCCTCCCACAACCCTGCCCCACTCCTTTGGTATTTCCCAGACCCTCTTCCATGCAAGGGAGGCCTCTCTTCATTACCATGTTTCCTTTTGTTTTGCTGTCTCTCAGATAAAATACAAGCTCCCCGAGGCCAGGGATCATGTTTGGCTCCCTGAAGTCAAGAGTCCCAGAGCAGAACCGAGGCTGGCAGGGCCTGGGGGCTCTGGAGGGCTTCCTGGTGTAGGGGTGCCTGAGGGATGGCTGCAGGGAGAGTCAAGCGGAGACCCCAGGCTGGGGAGGTGGGTGGATGGCAGGTCACTGGGCCCTGGCTGGTGCCCCAGGTGTGAGATGTCCGGATGCCAGGGAGGGACCAGAAGCCCCTGAGGAGCGGGACAAGGGGCGGCTGCCAGACGTACACTTTCATTTTCTACATTATCATCTGTTCTAGATTTCTCAGCCCAAGTCTGAGCCTGATAAAGCTCCACGGGACTGGGGCACTCCTCTTCCTTCCTGACCTCTCGACTCCAGTGCCTCTGACAGCCTCCAGCATGCACGGGCGTGGCTGGGGAAGATCTTAGGTGGCCTGGATGTGAGCTCGCAGGGAGGCAGAGGAGGCCAGTGTGGGCAGGTAGGAGCCAGGCCAGGTGAGCGCAGGCTCGAATGCCAGCATCTCATGATATCCGACCACACTCTGTTGTGCAAATGTGATTTTGTTATTCAATTTGTCCTATTTCAATTACATTTAATTGCATGTCAGAGCTGGATTTAACGTTCAACAACATTAAACATATAATCATTTTACTACCTTTTACCTCTCAATTAGACATAAAAGAAAGCCAGCACTTCCAAACCACCTGGTTAATGATAAGATTATCAAACTCCAGCGGAGCTGTTTTGTATACAGAGCTGCTAAGTGCCACTCAGCCTGAGGTTCTCATGTCCCGTGACTCACATATGGGGCACGGTTAATGAGCATAACATAGTCTAATTGGAATTTTTCTGTTTTAATGACTTTATATTTTCATTCAAAACAATCCTGCTCCCAGACAATAACAATTATTGGCAAGGATTTAGACAAATTGGAACCCTCAGACGCTGCTGCTGGGAATGTAAAAAGGTGCAGCCACTTTGGAAAACCATCTGGCAGTTCCTCAAAAACTTAAACACAGAGTTACATAGGACCCAACAATTTGACTCCTAGATCTATACCCAAGAAAACTGCAGACATATGTCCACGCAAAAAGCCGCACACAATGCCCACAGCAGTAATATTCACAATATCCCCAAGGGGAAGCAGCCCAGAGACCCATCAGCTGGTGAGTGGACAAAGTGGAATTCCTGCAGCCACAGAAAGGACGGGAGCACTGACACGCGACGACACGGACGGCCCGCGCAAGCACAGGGCTGGAGGAAAGCAGCCAGGCACGAGAGGCCACACGCCGCGTGACCCAGGGCTACGACATGTCCAGAAGAGGCAAATCCATGGAGAGAGAATGCAGATTAGTGGTTGTCTAGTGTGGGCTGTGGGGATGTGAGGATGGGGAGGGACTGCTCATTTTGGGGTGAAGGAAATGGAGGCACTGCTCACTCTGGGGCTATGGAAATGGAGGGATGCTCATTTTGGGGCTATGGAAGTGGAGGCACTGCTCATTTTAGGGTGAAGGAAATGTTCTGGAATGAGATGGTGGTGAAGGCCCCACAACTCTGTGAATATACTAATGACCGTTGAATCGTACGCTTTAAAGGGTGAGTTTTTTGGTATGTGAACAATAGCGCCATAAAGCTATCATTACATAAAATAATTCTGCGTCTTCAGTTTCCAGACCCCTGTCCCTCAGGCCAGCTGTCCTCAGATGCTGTGACCGGGCATCCACCCCCAGGGAGGTTCAGGCCATAACCACTCAAACCCTGCTCTGTGCCCACCTCGACAAACACAGAAAGCCTTCTGTGACTGCTCGGCAATTGGGGGTGGAGAAAGTGTTCAGGATCAAATTCTACGTAGAGTTCCAAAGTATGGCAGATCAAAATATGAGGCCCCCAAATCTGATTATCCTACACTGGAATAATGAATGGATTCCAGCTAATTCTAAACGTGAAGTGTCTACTCTGCAAACTATTGAGGTCCGTTTCCTGTTGCCAAGTTACTTTCTCCCCCTCATCTAACGTCAGCTAGGATGAGCTAGGTGACTCGGCCACGCTCGGTCTTGTTTCTTATTATAGCAAATGCCCTTCCCCCGCAGATGAACAAGGCGCTGATGTCGCTGAACGGGGTGGTATGGGGTTCAGTTGTTGGCCCCGAACATCGACATGCCCCCTGCACGGGCATCGTTTCACCAGGCACGAGAACTGAAGGCTGCAGCTGCTACTTGCGGCTGCGTGTCCAGCCCTCAAAGCTCAGAGCCCTCAAACGTGCTTTCGTTCTGCTGATGGCTGGGTCCCCTGGTTTTCCTCTGGGGTCTGTCAAGGCCCAGGAGGCCTCGGCTTCTTCTACGGAGGGTGGCCGGGGTCCCAAAGGGCAGTGAAGACTGCGAGGTCTCCTGCAGTGTGGGCTCTAGGACACAGAAGTGCTTAATGCATTTTCCAACAGAGATATCCACAAAGACGAAGCCTGGCCCACACGTATTAGATGCAGCTATATATAAGGACATATGCCAAATGCAAGAGGGGTAGTTAAGAAGCCACAGGCCCAACCCACCCTCCTCCCACCTGCTTCCACCTGGTGGGAAGGGCGGAGGGCTGAGGGCAGGGACCCCAGCAGGCCCGGTGGCTGCCCCCCACTTCCACCAGGAACGTGGCATCAGCTCGTGGGGATGCCCGAGCCACTGTCAGGCAGCAGGAGCTGAGCCGACTTTCCGTGGCACAGCCAGCATGGAAGGACGCTGCTGGCTTGCCAAGAGCGCAGGGGCTGAGAGAGGCTGGGCGGTGGAGGAAGCCCCCGCTCTCCTTCCTGACCCAGCTGGCGACCTGTCGCGCTGGCAGGCCAGGAGAGGAGAGCAAACACGTGGGTGAGCTAGGGCTGTGGCCTTGCCCCTGCTCTTTAAGTCACAACTCCCCTGGCCCCGCTTCGATCTAAAGCCATCATCCAAATTGTGCGCCGAGCTCCAGATTGCTGGGCTGCACTTTTCCTGCAGTCGTCTACAGGACGCTATGAAATTGTAGCTCAGTCAGACCCTGCTCCCCTCTGCTCGAAGCTCTGCCCTGGTGTCCTGCTGCAGTTACAGGAGCATTGAGCCTGCCCGCTGAGAGCGGGGCCCTCCCTGCTCCCCAGGCTCCCCCTAACCGCCCTCTAGTTCCCAGCCCCCCATTCTTTCTGCTCCTGGAACGTGCCACTCTCCCCTGATCCTTGCCTGTGCAGCCTGGAGAGTTTTGCATTAGCTCTTCACTGACTGGCTCCTTCCCATGACTTGGCTTTCAGCACGGGTCGGTGGCTGGGAAGATCCAAGAAATGAGGAAACGGACAGGAGGAGGCACTGTGGGACCTCCGGAGGCTGAGAAGGGGGTCAGGTGGGGAGGACACCTGGGAAACAGGAGGTGAGAGGACAGAAGCAGCCTGGAGAGGCTTTGGGAACAGAGGAGGAACCCTCACCTCCTCACAGCCTGTCATGGAAAATGTCCCTTCTCCAGACACAACACCTTAAGCTTCCTCAGCAACCGGGGGGGGGGGCTGCAAAGAAATCCACAGGGTCCCTCCCCCTTTAGGGACCCAGGGCCTATGCAGCCTGCATCCTCAGCACAGAGCCTCCCACCCTCCCTGAGCCCCAGGCCCCGGCTTCCCTGCCCCCCCCCCGCCCCCCAAGCCCCAGGCCCCGGCTTCCCTGCCCCCCTCCCACCCTCCCTGAGCC
>JAKSZT010020074.1:4840237-4860209 GCA_026826555.1 Tolypeutes matacus | reverse complement strand
ACCTTGGGGGTTCTGAAGCATGACCTTGAGGGGTTCTGAAGCATGACCTTGGGGGTTCTGAAGCATGACCTTGGGGGGTTCTGAAGCATGACCTCACCGTATCATTCCAACTGGAAGTCTTAAATGTGCAACAAATCACAAGCACAGAGCTCGAAGAGCAGCGGTCACTAAAGCAGGCAAAGGCTGCTCGGCACACGAGGCATTGAACAAATAGGATAGATGAATGAATGAATGAACAAAGGAAGGAAGACACTGGCACCACCATTATAAAAAATAGTTATGAAAAAGTGCCACACACATAAAGAACTAGAATGGGGAAATCTAGGTGGAATCAGAAGACTCTGGGAACACGAGAACTCCCATAAATGAGCCCGGAAGAATCTGCGGTGCCTGTAAGCTGAAACCTGCAAGCCTGGAGCTTCCCACCCTAGTTATCCTGGGCTGCGAAAGCCAAGTGGACTCAGGATGAAGCCATGCAAATGCAAATAGCAGGTAATGTACCTTAATTTTGTTTCTTTATTTATCAATCATGGAACATTCAAATACTGACAGCCTTTAGAGGTAATTAGATTCATGGTTAAACATCTGTAATCACTTACTAACCTTGGATAAGCTAATAAAGGCAGGTATGTCTATGGGTTTGGCCTTTCCAAAAGTAGCTGTTTTCCTTTATTGCTTCAAGAAATAAATCACCCTTTCGGCCTATAGACTCATGTCTCATCCTCTATAAATTCTCAAAAATACTGTTGCTTCTATAACTTCATCCAATCTCCCGTGGGCTCTGAGTTAGCTTGTAAGCCACCAGTAAACTGAAATAATAAATGCAATTGATGGCCTTCACCCTTAGAGTTCATTGAAAGAAAAATATAAAATGCAGGCCTGGAGGAACTAAAATTAGAAACATACTAGGAAATCCAGGTCCTAGTTTAAAGACCATGTTTAACAGCTATTGCTCACTAGGCACTTACTATGCGGATGATGCTAAGTGCTTTATGTATACAGTGTATACATATGTAAACTGGGTGACGAGCTGACAACAGGAGCACCTGCCAAGCACCTGGCTCAGGACCTGGCTCTGTGCAAGCCTGGCAGGAGGCACCCTGGCCCCCCCTGCGCCCCAACTCCCCCGCTGCCCCAGCCCCCCGCGGCCTGCCCCCCCCCCCACCGTGGCCTGGCCCCAGCCCCCAGTGCGCCCTGACCCCCCACATACCCCGGCCCCCCACGCACCCCATGCACCCCGGCCCCCGCGCACCCCAGCCTCAGGAGGGGAGCCCAGCAGTGCCAACGAGTGTAGACCCTTAGGATGCGGGCGAGACCCAAGCGTCCACTTATAAGCATTTTATTCACATTCTTCAATCCCCGGAATAACTGATAAATCAGAGTTAAATTTCTTTGCCTCCACTTTTAAAAACAGGAACTATTCCATTTGGTAATCCCTAGACATTCTAAATCAGCACTGAGAGCTTGGTCAAATCAATCCGACTTCCTTAAACAGTACTTAGTTGTTCCTAATAAGTAATTCAGAAGCTCCCTGTGAGCTGAGCTGAGCTGTAAGACAAATACCAGGACCTCCTCTTTCCATGGGGGAAATTACAGGGAATACAAAGCTTTGTCTAATACTACTATTGAGCCATGTAAGGGCTGATTTTGATTGATTCTATGTACTTTTAATATGGAAGGTGAGAGTTCCCTGAAGTTAAAAAGGCTTTTTTTTTTTTAACTTTACTAAGACAATTAAAGATCTTAAGTAGCAGAAAATCAGAAAAAAAATATAACTTACAGAATTTAAAAGAATAGACAAAACAAAAAGAAAAAAAAAAAAATAGTAAACTTATGCCAGTAGGCTGAAAACGTCTGTGGAAATTTAATTTAAAATTTATTTTATATTTTGTTTATAGCTACATCCTAATATAATTGAAGAGTTCTATGACTCCTCAGATAAAAAGGATCAGGAAGTGCCTGTGAACCGGAAGCAGCCGAAGCACAGCCAGGCCGAGCAAGGTGGGGGGGGTGTGGGCAAGGGTGACACGAGGCCCCTGAGGTGCAGCCCCCCGCCGGCCTTCTAAGGATGCCTGCGCAGACTCTGAGGGCAGGCGGGGGCTGTGGGCTGGGCTGCCGCGGGGGCTTCCTGGGCCCGCGGCCCGCGTGCAGGAGCAGGGTGGGCAGAGACCTCGGCCGCCCTGAACAGGGGCCCTTCCCCTCTGAGGATCCCATCCAGGCTGCACACGCAAGTGACGACCCGCCTGTTGGGAAGAACCGGAAGGCAGAGAGGAAGGACATCGCCAGGGCCTGGGGCAGGGCCCCCCTGAGCAGGGCACAAGCACAGCGGGAGATGTGGATTCCAAGGAAAGAGCCAGGGAAATCGGGGATTCTGTCCAGGGTCAGAGCATCGGCCAAAGACTCTGAAGGGAATTTCCAGAAAGGAAAGTGCTGGGCGCAAGACCAGCCGTTTGGAGGCAGACCTGGCTGTGCCCAGGGACAGGTGACGGCCTGCAGGGCGGCAGGTAGGCACGACCTCCCCAAGAACTCCCGCGTGGCATCAGCGCACGGCCGCCAGCCCCGAATGCAGCGGAGCCATCGATGGAGCAGAAAATTCTCCTGGGGGTGGGAAAGAAAGCTGCTCTGATCCCGTGTGCATGAAGAGTGAAATACTACACTGAGCCACAGAGTTCGCACTTTTAAACTACTCTTACTTACGCTGCAGTTAACAAGTGCACGGCAAACAGAGCGCAGGCTCCCAGCGCTGGGCCAGCTCCGCGTGTGCTGCCTGCTCAGGAGATGTCGGATGAGGCTCGGCATCTCCGGAGCCAGGCAGACTGGGCCCAGCGCTGGCCCTGGCCACTGCCCGTCCAAACACCAGGGGTAAGCTGCCAGAAGTCAGGAGCAGGTGCTTAAAAGAAAACTGCAGGTGCCTCAGCGGCAGGAGGTCCTGAAGGCAAAGCGAGCCAATGCAATACCTACCCATGTACCTGGGGCACGTGGCAGCTTAAAACAGGAATTACTATGTCATTATTATATTAGTATTGGTACAGCCCCAAAACCTTACTTTAAAGCCTATTCCACAGTTTCTTTCTGCCAGCATCTTAGCCTGCTTAGTTCTCAGGTAAGTGTGAAGCTTTTGTGCAAACATGAGTAATAACTGGTTTTAAGAAAGCCTGTACTTCTGGGTCTTTGACAAATTGGCAGACAGACAGACTGACACAATGAGGCCTCACCTCCAGCACTGGCATCAGCATGGCCTGGAAAAAAGGACCGTTTCCAGTGGGCATGTAACAGGGGATGGAAACCTCCGTGCCCGTCCTCGGAAGCTCAGCAGTGCTGCCCCTGCGAGCCGCCTAACACGCAGCTCACCAGGCTGAGCGACCGCTGATTAGGGTGGGCACTGATGGGGTCTGGCTTGCACAGGGCGTGGCGAGTCATGGCGATGGCGACCAAGAAGGCAGCAGGAAGCCAAGGAAAGTCCAGAACCAGGCACCGAGAAACTCACATTTGGGCCCCTAGCGGGTCTTGGGGGCCTCCAACACCGTCCCCTCCTGGAGAAAGCAGGGCCACCCCACGTCGGGCTGCCCACCCAGCAAGGGGACCCTGCTCGGTCCTGAGACGCACAGGGGACGGTGCCTGGAAGCGCCGTTCGCTCCTCCCCGGAGCCACCAGCTGTGCCCCCATCGCAGCTGCACCCGTCACTCCCTGGCCTCTCCCAACCATCGTCCTGGCCCAGCTCTCCACGCAGGTGATCCTCCCTCTGCCCCACCTGCAGCTCCTCGACCTGCCCCCTCTAAAGACCTTGTCCTCCACCCACTCTGCAGCTCCCTTCCACGAAAGGTGGTGACACCAAACGCGCCACTCGGCTCCCCCTCTCTGGCTCCCCCTCTCTGGCTCCCCCTGGACCCTCCCTGCCTGAGGAGTGCCTGGCAGGTGTCAGGTCAGATCAGGGCACACCTGGTGAACAGCGACTCACGATCCTTAGCCTGCACACCTGGCCCAACAGGTGCAGCAAGCACCTGCAACAAAGCTCGCAGACAGAGTGGAAGGCAATGGAAAGCAGCACGCCTTGAGGGAGGAGGGCTCAGCCAGCAGCCAGGACCACCTGGGGGAGGGGCGGGACGTGCCCTGGACTAGCTGCGGTCCCAGCGTGAAATCGCCCCCCACCTCCAGCTTGGGGTGCTCAACCCAGCAGCACGGGGTCACCAGCCGGCTCACTCCTTACACAGCCCTGATGCTAAAGCACCACGCGCTGTTCTGCTCCATCACTAACACCTGAGCCCACAGAAAATGGGCAGAGGAATAAGTAATAGAGAGGAAACTAGGAAAGAGTAAGGAGAAAAGATGGTTTTCTGAAACGGGTGATTTTAAATCTTCTATTCTTTGTCTGCATATCATACACCAACCGTTTCTTCCTTTTTCTCTCTCAGAGCAATCTCCCTATTACATTCTCTTTTCAAGTGTAGAGAGGAATTTTACCCACACGGTAATTTTTAATAATTTGGTCATAAGGGTTCAAAGTATTATCATTTTGCACTAAAGCAACTTATTCCATAGATGATATCTTCCTTTGTCAATTTAAATATAGGATCAGAATTCTAATGTCACATTAAAATGTGTGTATTTAGAATGGGAACTTGCATTACATGTGAAGAATAAAAACAAAACAAGTGGCCATGTAACATACAGAAAATAGGTATTAAGCAATATTACGTGAATGAATGGAAAGAGAATACAGGAAAGAATTTAAATAATACAAGGATCTAACAATTAGAATGTTGGCTGATAACATTTCAGCATATCTGTTTGTTTGCTTATCAGCTTAAAGGCACAAATTTGCACAGAGAAGGGAACTTGAGCAGAGTTCAAAATGTAAGTCAATATATATATCATTTTATAAATATTGGTATGTATTGTGAAAAATTTTATTTTTACCCACAATAAAAAAAATATATATAATTCCAAAAAAAGGTCTGAGTTCAGAAAAACTATATGAAATGATTTAAAAAATAGCATTTTCATTTAAGACAAATTTATTCTATTTTCTCACTACCAATTTTTTTTTTTTTTTTTTTGGTCACTTTCATTTAATATAATCAGGATAGTTTGGAATTTTTTTTATGATTCTATAACTTCTTTTTTTTAACCTGGAGTAAAAAAATCCCCTGCTTTAATATAGTAATATTTTAAAAGCTATTGGAATGTTAGGTAAGCTTCATGACACTTATATTATTAAGCTTTAGATTCCTATATGTTCACAAAAAGTTTAGTTAAATATGAAGAGACAAGCTAATTTGGAAAAAAAAAAAGTGCAAGTGAGGCATTCAGTTTAGATAAGATGCCTAAATACTGACAATTAAAATCAGGGGGGGGAAACCCTGTGGTAATTGGTTCCACTTGGATATGGATTTGGAATTTTATTTCAGAGCACTCACTTCACCAAATCAAAATGAAGGCACTAAAAAGGTGTCCGCCCACCTGGTGGGGAGATGATGATGGACAGCGGCCATCCCAGGGAATGGAGAGAGTCTGCAGTTGCAGGCAGAACTATCCCATCCATCTTATCCATGTTGGAGGTGGAGTGGACATCACCATCCCAGACTCCTCAGGATTGGGGGAAGAGCTTTGGACTAGAGTGGACTTACTGGTATTCTGTTATAGACATATCGTGATTCACGCATTGGAAGGAATTACAACGTTAATGTGGAGCCAGGGGCCACCGGATGCTTTGGGGGCAGGGAAGAGAAAAGCAGTTGTAATACAGGGGCTTTTTCAGGACTTGGGAATTATCCTGAGTGACATAGCGATGACAGACATAGGCTATTCTATGTCATCATCATATAACCTGCAGGACTGAGTGGGAGAGAGTGGGGTCTACGATGTGAACTGTGGTCCATGCTTAGTGGCAAAGCCCCAGGATGTGTATATCCATTGCAGGGGATGCAGCCACACTAATGAAGGATGTTTGTGTGGGAGGCTGTGGGAGGAGTGGGAGGTGGGGCACGCGGGAAGCCCTACAATTTTTGTGTAACATTTATGTAACCTAAGTATCTTTTAAAAAATAAAAAAAAATTATTGAAAGAAAAGGTGTCCACCAGCAGTGGTCAACTTACTCTGCAGTGGTCGTGCTGGAGCTGCAGAGCCGGGACGTCCCCTCCGATGGGCATCTGCCTCTTGAGCTCCTCGTCCTTGGTCTTCAGCCACCTGATGAGCTCTTCCAGGTCTGCCAGCAGCCCGCTCCACTTCTCAGCGCTGGCCTCCAAATGGGCTCTGCGAGACAGACGGAAGCGTGACGCGCATTCGCAAAGCTACTGAACTGCCGCCTCCTTTCGCCACATGATCTCCTACAACCAACTAGTGTTCACGTCCAAGGAAGAGGCCGACTCTTCGTAAAAAATATTTCCTCTAAGAAAGTTGTTTTGTGCAACCTGCAGTACTCACACACACACACACACTGATGTCTCTACCAAAATGTAGTCACATGCCTCCACACCACAAAGGCACGCGGCGTGCAGCAGGATGCCCGGGATATAACGCAGACTTATAAAAGAAAGTTCCCGTAGTTTATGTATTGAATATGTGCATATCTAAATATAATTTTTCTCATTTCATCTACAAATATGGACAGAGAGACACAGAAAATGGAAAATAAATCATATGCATGTAAAAAGTTTAGGAAGATAAATATCAAATGTGGTTACCAATAAGATTAAATGCTTGATGTTTGTTTTTAACTCTTTGAATATTAACAATTGGTTTCTATTATTTTTCTTAATTAAAAGCATTTTTTAAGGAAAACATATCACTAATCTCTTGATTTCTCTTGTAAATAAATTACAGAAGCAGAACATCACCAACTTTTACCTCAAAAAGGTGGAGAAAAATAAGGTATTGCTTGGAGAAGACTACTGAGCTTAAGGTCAATTGATGTCCAGTGACAAATGTCCATTATGATCAAAGCACAATTGGGAAAAATCATTGATCAAAGTACTTGATATCCTGATTTTAAGGTGAGCTCTGTTTCAATAATAATTTGTTTTTAGCACAGATTAGTGCCTTTGTGATTCTTGAATTACGAGTTTCATAATTCATTTCTATATGGTTAAGTTTCCAGTAAAAGCAAATGCTGCTGAGAACAGGGATGCAGATGAAACACGGGTCTGCCAGTCACCTTGTTAGGACCCTGCGAAAGCCCACCAGTCCAGCCTCAGCCCTGCCCATGGGCTGGACTTGAGGAGGTGACTCCTCTGGATCTGGACACAGCTCAGGACTCAAGGACTCAGCTGCTCAGGCCTGCGGCTGCCCCGGAAGGGCTGTGCCTGGGCACGTGCGCCAGGCTGGGTGGGCGCAGCATCCTCGAGGCCCTCAAGAGGTGTGGCCCGTTAGTTTAGAGGGCAAGGCCGAGAGAGACGGCCGCCAGGCCTGCCGCAAAACAGCTTCCGGAGAGGAACGGCTGGCGGTGGCCAAGGGTGGCTCGTGCGGGGGCGCCCAGGTGTGGGAAACCTGTGAGCCACGGGACTCACCTTGAGGGCTTGCTCCACCTCCACCCACCCACGCCACGGAGCCACGGGGCCCAACCTGAGCAGCCGCTGCCCTGCAATCCTCTCCTCTCGGACCCCTGCCCTACTCAGGCCTCTGGCTCAGCTCCGACAGCTCAGCCATGCTGAATTCCAGCAAAGATCCCCTTACTGACAAGGGGTGGTGCCCCCGGCAATTTCTTCCACCAATATTGCTTAAACGTTCAGAAGGTTTTTGGAAATACAACTAAAAATCTGTTCATCTATAAAATAACCATAGTCTATCAACCAATATTCTTGGCTAAAAGGGACAAAAAAACAACAACCTAGAGTTGTGCTTATCTTAAAAGAGCATGAACTAGGGCTCATAGAAAAGGCCAGTTTTCTGCAATGCAGCCACAGTTCCATGGCCAGCTGGCGATTCAGAACAAACAGCTCAAACCCCAAATTCTATCTCATTCAAAAAAGGGAAGGTGCAAAATAATAAAAAACAGCCTGTAACTAGAGAAAGCAGTTCACAACATTCTATGATTCTCTGTGGGTTGTGTGAGTAAATGTGGATTTTATCCTCTGGCCTTCTCTATTGGTCCACAGAGCCCAGACCTCACTTTGCAAACCCGAGGCATAGCGAGGCCCCCACTCAGCTTGGGCTCCAGCCTCTGTGTGTTCATATTGATTAATTCGAGGCCAAAATATGTAATTGCCTTTCCCTGATAAACAATAATTTTACTTGTCACAGAGCAGAACTAATCAATTTCAATTATATTAACTGAACACTCTCTCTGCAGTGACAAACCATTTTTCAACAAGTCCATTTGACTGGCTGTTGCAATTTCTTTCCAATATTTTAAACCCAAGAGAAAATGACAGGTCCTCAGTCCATCGAGCAGGGCTTGAGTGTCTCCGTGTGCAAAACCCTTTGTGCACATACCCTGACCTGGTGTCCACATTACTTGATCCTGCACCTTCCGTGCCTGCAGTTTAACTCTTCAGTCAATAGCTAAACCACGCATTACGTTCCTTTGGAATCCAGCTACACACACCTGTGCAGAAAAGCACGAAACGAATTTTCCAATACGATGAACCTTTCGGCTGCACAGAGACAATGAAACCGATCACTTAAACTCAGACACTAAAGGCATAACAAGGACGCGTGTCGGAGAAACCAGCACTAGAGGGACTCTCTACGGCGATGAAGGCAACACTCTAAGAGACTGAAATGACTTTGAAATAAAAAAGGTGGCAGTGGCACAGGTGCTGCTCCGTGCCTTTCCTTTTCCATAATGAAAAGCGAGCTGATCTGGCGGAGGCTGCCTGGCAAATTGTCCTGGATATTCTCCAACTGATGATGACTCCGTGCTCAGTGGATTACTGCCATATGTGCAAATAAACGCACACTTCCCTAGCAGCCTTCAGTATGCTAGTTTCCATTGAATTCTTTCGTCTTTCAAGATGAAAACATTTTCTTGGGCAACGGGCTGATTGCCTTGTAAGGAGACACCTTAAATTTGTGTGTGGCATAGGTGCACTTTTTCATCTTTACTGTAAATATTTAGGGCATAAACTTCCCAGGACTAGTGATAAACCATCAGTCATGGACCATGTTTTCAGTATCTTCACTTAAAACACAGCTCTCCTGACCACACACCTGTAGGCATACAGGTAACTTATTCTCCTGACTTCTCAACTGCTCTAGTTCATTCCTGTCAACCTAGGATGATGTCTGCAGAATATGATTTGCCCTCTTTAAAATGGAACTTCTTTACAACTCTCCAAACATGTTTAAGTGACCAGTTGTTTAAAAAAAATAGAGCAAAATCTTGATAGACTCTAAAAACCCATGAAAACCACACCTAATCATTTAAAGATGACAAAGCAACTATGGGGGAATTACGTATTAATATGTGTAAGTCACCAAGAGCCTGTAACTCTCAGGGAAAATCCAAAGCAGCTGCAGCTCCGAGAACGAAGAGCCTGCGCAGGGCACAGCAGTGAGAGCGGGACGCGGCGCCGGGCAAGCCCTTCCCACCACGCCGTTTTCATCACGGGCAGCATCTCGGGGGGCAGATGGGAACTGCCCGGACATGGGATTTGGGAAGTAGGTCTACCAGAGAAAACAAGGACCCAAATTGGGTGGGGTCTGCAGAGTCAAACTCAATTTCGCATTCTAAGTACAAATGTAATTCCTTTGGTTTATGGTGAAAACTAGCGACATCATACTAGGTCCTGATGAGAGCAAATCCCTTAATTAGTGCAGGGACAGCAGGCAGCGTTTAAAGGGAACTGCCCCCGCTCCTTCCTATGAGGAGGGAAGGGCCAAGCCCTCCAGTTTGCCTGCACAGAGAGCCCCAGAGCTGGGCTTCCCTATGGCGGCCACCAGCGCCACGTGCCAATGGAGATGGAGAGTGATTAGGGTGAGTAGAATGGGAAAGAGGCCCCCAGTCTCACTGGCCACGTTTCAAGTGCCAACAGCTGCCCATGGCTGAGGGGCTGGGCACTGCAAGTCTAGAACATTCTCGCTGAGGAAAGTTCTAACAGAAAGCCCAGCACCAGAGGAGAAAGGGAAAGAGGAGAATCTTCCTTTTACTGGACGAGGAAAAGGTAATTTAGTAGTTTTACAGTAAGGTTAGAAAAATCAACCAGTAAGGCTAAAGCGGTGTCACTGAGACTGTAAAATGTGGGAATATTGATGTAAATGATGAAGGTTCCTCTTCTCTAAGAGCTTCTAAAAAGGTGCCCTGGTTATTTAAGTAACTCATAAAAGAAAGGGAAGATGGAATTTTATCTTTGAACTGTGTTTTCATTAGATTTGACAATTTTACGGCCTCTGAAACCCCATGTTAATAAGGACATATATTAAATATCATTAAGCTGCTAACTGAATATTTAATTAATAATGGAAAATTTTAAAAAAATTAATGTAAAAATTTAAGCCATGCCTTTCACAGTTCTGAATTTATTATATTCCCTATTCATATTCTTCCAGGGAATGTAAAATAACATCAGAGTTACCAAGAACCTGTCTTCTAACCGAAGCTTTCAATCACTAGCTCTCTTCTTTTACACTCTAAGTAGACTATAACTTTACATATTGTTTTCAGATTGGGAAGGAATTATGTGGTATGTTAGATTTCAGCATTAGATTTAATCATGACTCTCCAAAAAGATTACAAAATAACATTTAAGATGATAGCCCAAGGCTTTGAGCTGCATCTCATTATAACAATACCTCAATAAATATCAGATGTTATCATGATTTTTGGCATTCTGTTTTCTAAAAATGATGATAAATTAGGGCAAATGCTCCCTGCCATGACAATACTGACTTGAGTGCAATTAAAGAACAATTTGGAATATTACATCCTCCAAGTAGCAGAAGCATCCATCAGATGGCCTCATTCGCAGGAAACAATGAAGCTAAGTTACTGCAGAGAGGGAGGTTTGGAGAGGTTTGGGGGCTGGAGAGAACTAGAAATATTTTGAAATAGGCTTGCTGGAGAATGTGGAAAAAAAACATTTGGAATCACAGCCCCAACTGGCTGCAGAAAGTGCCAAAAAAAGCATTTCTTACTTTCTAGAGAGGCACCAGGCAGTCCAGCGTTAAGAACAAAAGATACTGAGGGCGTGGTCCTCTGCTGCCAAGAGACGGGAAAAGTAGACCGAAGTTCAAGCAGAAGAAGAAATTCAAGGTCACAGCATGACTAAAGTCACCTACAATGGACTCCAAGCTGGGGAGTGGGGTTGACCGAGTCTGAAAACATGAAGAGTTTAAGCAACTAAAGATGAAGATGAAGACAGGCAGATAAGAAAGAATAAGGAAAAGTGAGGAGAAAGCTAAGAATTCCACAGCTGAAAATGTTAGAAAATGTGCAGTTTTTAGCAACCTAGTTGGACTACTGCAGATCAATTATATATATATATTGGATAAAACTATAAGGTTAGAAGATGGAATGCAGAAGGTCCTGGAATAACAAGCCAGTGAAGAAAGACAGCCCTGTGGGTGAGTCCAAACTGCAAGGAGAAGGAGAGCTCTTTTACTGGTGATGCCCTGAACAATTCTGACCTGAGGCCTTCCAGCTAACGTGGCCGATGCACGTGGTCAGGTGGAAGTGGTGGAATAAGAAGGCAGCTTGTGGAGCACAGTCTGCCCCTGGTGTCCTGGACACTGGCCATCTCAGGAACACTAAAGGACAGTGAAGGTCGAGTCCCACATAGGGCCGGGTCCCTGGGATCCAAAAATAGAAGAGGGATAAAGGCTTTTATGGAAAAAGTACAAAGAAGCTTGGAAGTTACAATGTGGATATCGACAGCAAGGATGATGGCTGAGGAAGGGCTGGAGAGTAGGAGGTAAATCAGATGCCCAAATCAATGTGTCAAGGAGAAGGGCATCCACAGACGAGGAGGGAGCAAGGGAAGGACGGATTCACTTGCAAGGACGCAGCAGTGGGGACAGGAGGCCAGAGCACGGGTGGTGCCGTACCAGGGCTGGCTTTGACTGGATGCTGCCATACCAGTGAGTGAATCTTCTAGAGATTCCCATTGGCTGTTAGGTGAATAAAATGGGAAAACTGGTCGCTATTGAAGAGTGTCAAGGGAAGTGAACAACTAAGGGGAAGTGAGTTTCAATTACAGAGAAGAATGGTAGAAGGGTTTAGGGAAATGGGAAAGATGTGGGAAGAGAATCCGTTCACAACAGAAGCCAGGGTATGACCACACTGCTCTAAGGGAATGAGCGGTGAGCAGAGAACAGGACACGCCCAGCAGACATCAAGCTGCGGAAGACCGAGGGGCAGAGGCTGGAGGTGGGCTGCCTCAGTAGCCATTAGTGAGAACACTTCCCCACCCCTTGGGGTCTTGCAGAGCACACTCCAGGCCTCTCGTCCAGCCCTTCTCTGGCTCAGCCCTTGTACACGTGGAGCGAGGATTGAATGTGTAAATCTGGGGAGAAGGACTGGATGTGCTCAGCTCAGCCCTCCCTTCCCTCTTGGGAAGAGGCCTGCCCAAAACCGAGCCTTCCGCACTCCCAGTGGGTTTCCCACACGGGAGGCCACCCTGCCGGCGGCAATGCTGCCTCGTCCTGGGGTTGGGTAACAGCCCCCTCAGCTCTCAACGAGAAGAAGAATGGCTGACAATTATTGAGTGTTAACCAAGTGCTGTCTTCCCAGGAGTCCACGTGGACTAATTAAACCAAAAAGTCACAACACTATGAGGCAGCTATTTTCCTGACTTGAGTGGTGAGGAAACTGAGGCACAGGGAGGTGAAGTCACCTGCCAGCCCTCTGTCCTCGGAGCCTCTATTCCACGGTGTGTTGTGCCGTGTCACTGGGGGGGGGGGTCCATAGGTGGGCCCACTGCTGAGACACCACAGGCCACTTGGCATGCTATAACTATTCAAGCAATAGTGAATAATCTAATGGGACTTACTTCGCCCATCTCCTGAAGGCGGAGATGAAGAGCATACCATTCACTTCTCTAATTAAACACACCTACACCAGGGGAAAACACGGGCAGGTTGGCAATTGTCAATGCAGACATAGCCCTCCCACTGTCAGGAACTTGGGACACCACCACGTGTCTCCATCTACAGTGCAGTTTTGTTCTCTCCCCTCCCCTTCATAGCGAGTTCCTGGAGAAAACGACACTGAGATGCACTTCTCCTTCCTCTTACTTCCAATTCCTCCCTCTTCCATCCTTTGTTTTTGTTTTTGTTTTTGTTTTCATACAAATTCTTTATTTAATAACAATTTTCTATTTAACCACACCAAGTACCAGCAGGTGTATTTAAGAGAATAACAATTAAGAAAATCCTGTTGCAGCAATAACTGATTAAGCTGATCTTTGACCTGTATACATATAACTATTTGTTTCACAATTCTCAAGTAATACATATTTAGGCAGCTTGAACTATGTTATAAAAATTTTAATTTGTTACATGCCAATAGTAGAGAATTCAAGAATTATGTGTTAGAATTCACTAAACTAAAAGTGAAAATAGACTTACCAATAACACTGCATAATGAATAATTCAACCACATTTTCATGGCACCTTTAACTGTAGAGACCAAAATGTTAAATCTGAAAATGTCTGGTAGGCATAGACTACAATAAAATCTAATAACTTCTAATAAATTTCTATTTTATGTAAAACTCAAATTATGGATTGTGCATGAATGTTTGTCATGAAAATGTGGTACTTCTTGGCATAATCTGTGTATTTGAATTTCTGCCTTAACCAAAAAATTGGCTCTGGCCAAAGCCCTGATCTTACCCCATTTCTTCACAATAGCCAGCACCATTAACTATACCTTCCTTTTTCCTTTTTTATTGTGGTAAGATAAATATAACATAAAATTTACCATTTCAGCCATTTTAAAGTGTACACTTTAGTGGCACTAAGTACATTCACAATGTTTGCAACCATCGACTCTATCTACTTCCAGAGCTTTCCATCTGCCCAAAAGGATTCCCTGCCGGGACCAGCAGGCACTCCTGTTCCGCCTTCCCCGGCTCCCGGCAGCCCTCACCTGCTTTCTGGCTCGCTCGATTTTCCTCTCCCGGATGTTTCGTATACAAAGACGCACAGCACGCCTGGCCTTTCGCGGCTGGCTTCCTGCACTCAGCACAATGTCCTCAAGGTCCATCCCTGTTGGTGCTGGAGTAGATACTCCTTCCTTTTTACGGCTGAATAATATTCCTTGCACACATAGACCACATTTTGTTTATCCCTTCATCTGTTGAACATTTGGGTTGTTTCCGTGTTTTTAAGTGGACATAATTTTTTTTCAGTTCTTTTGTGTATGTCTAGGCGTGAGATTGGTGGGTCACGTGGTAGCTCTATATTTAACTTCTGAGTGGCCGCACCAGCTGACATTCCCACCAGCAGGGGACAAGGGCCCCAAGCCTCGACAGCCTTGCCAACCCCCGTCGTTTTCCTTCTGTCTTTTCTTAGCGACAGGGAGTGACCTCACATCGTGGTTTTGGTCCGCATCTCCCCGACGACGAGTGACACTGCAAAGCTCTGCCTGTGCGTGCTGCGCCCTTCCTCGCTGGCCCTGGACAGCGCCCTTGCCAGGTTTCCGCCCTCCTCAAGGACGGACGGGCACTTCTCAGGCTCCCCTGTGGTCCTTCTCCTCACAGATCAGGCTTCCCGGGGCCCTCCCTAGGCCCTGTTGCAGTTTTCCAGCCCCCTCTCTTCTCTGGCTGCAACTCCCGCCCACCCCCGCCTGCCTGGCCTCCAGTTCTCTTCTGAAGAGCAAATTCCCGTCCAGTGGCTCCTGGAGGCCTCCCCAGCTCCTCAACAACGTGCACTAACAACCTGCTCTTCTCTCTTCCCTTTCCCAGATACAGGAGGGTCCCCTAAAGGGTCTCGCTCTCTCCAAAGCCACGCTCACGTCGGGCTTCCTCCAGAGTTCCCCGGGAGGCCTCTTTCCAAAGCTCGAATCTAATCATGGCACCCAAGAGGGTCCAGAGGCCTCTCTGTGACCGGCAGGAGGGGCCGTGGCCCACAGGAACCCGGGCCCTGTCTCACCTCTCTCCACCTTCTCCTCTGGCTGCATCCCTCCACACCACCAGCAAAGCTGATCCCCAGCCAGAATGGCCTTCCGACCTGTTCCCTGAACACACAGGGCTCCTTCGAGCCTCTTGCTTGGGCCTCTCCAGGCCCCCAGCCCACCTGGGGGATGGCCACACGTCTCACACAGCGCAGCACGGGAAGCCCTCCTGAGGAAGCCGTGTGAACTTCTCCCTCCTCTGGCCCCTCCTTCACCTGGACAGGACTGTGGCCCCTAGGCAGGGCCGCAGCTCACAGGTCAGCAACCCCTCAACACAGAAGCACATTCTCCTTAAAGGTTTGAATAAATGCCTGCCATCCTGAGGTGGGTAACGGGCCTAAATGTTATTTTAATTTGTTACCAATTTTACTGGAATGGTCTGAAATAACATATTTCAATGCAGAAGTCCAGTGGCACATGCTTATCCTTTCACGTCTTAAAAGTAATATAAATTGCTTTACTAGATCATATTCCTACTTTAGGTTATCTGTTCCTTCTTGCCAGGTAAAAATATGTAACTTTTTAGGTTTAGGCAATAAGTACCAAAAGGGCTACATTTTCTTTCTATAGCTCTCCATCTGGAATGATCTGTTTATAATGCAGGTTTTCTTTAAATTCTACTTCCTAAAACTTGCCTCATCCAAACTCACAAAACTCAAACATCGCAGGTACAATCCTGTAGCTTTTAGCTCATTAGCTTTGCTAGATGCTCAGTTTCTTTGTGTTAACATTTTAAATCTTTTTATTTATGTTTATGTGGCACAAAAAGTTGCAAACCACTGGGATCAGGTCAGTTGAAAATCCAAGTCTTAAGTACAAGTCTTCTCTCTCACTATGCAACACTCTCTGATTTTCCTCTCATCATTAATTAGAGAAGTTGGTCAACGCTGAAATAATTCCCTACAGGGGCTTCATACAGAGGCTTCCAGATCCATGCTATAGCACCCTGATTCCCAAGTGTGTAGAGAGCTACAACCCCTCTACAAGATGTGGAAGAATAAAAACCTTTCAGGACAACTCATCAGAATGAAATCTTTAAAAACTCATTCACAATAAGTAATCATTGAAGGTTTCGGCTCTCTGTGAAGTAGTTCTATGGAACTACACCTTACCCTAGACACAGAAGCAGGTCCACTGAGCCCCTTTACATATGAAAATATAAACGAGATGTTCCACTGAGTGAGCTTCATATAGATGAAGGAACAACACATTACCCTAATGCATCTTCATCAACTCCTTGTGGATTATATATTTATATTCTCATTTCACAAATGAGAAAACCAAGACTCAAGCTAAGTAACTTGCCCAAGTCAGAGAAAAAATCGCAATTAAGTTTGTACACTCTTGGTATATCCAACAGCTTCTGGGCACTAAAAGAAGCCAAGCCAGGTACAAAGCCAGAGCCCTCTCTCCATGTACAAGCTCCGGACCTTCGGGCCAGCACTCCTCTTTGGGAGCTCTGCTCAATAATATGTGCTTCATTCAGTTTCCCCTAAACTTGTATCCAATTAGGACCTCCCCACCATCTCTTCAAAATGATCACCAAATATTCTTGACCCCAACAGCACTAAGCTCCTGTCACTGGGTGAGTGGCCCACGTCCCAGGCCCATCCTCGTTTTCTTTCAGTCTTTCTCTCCAAATGCAGACCTGCTCACCAGTTTTCCAGCTCAGTGCCCGAAAGAGGTATTTAATTTCTACACATACATCTTCAATTTGGATATAAGACAGCATGATAAAGCAAAACTTGTTCAGATTCATTGCCAAGAGTCAAAAAGACCTAGAATCAAATCCTGGCTTGGCACTCAAGAGCACACAAACTTGGCAAGTTGCTTATAGTCATTAAGCCTCTGTTTATTGACATAAAAAAGGGATTTTACCATTCACCCTACCAGGATTTGTTGAGTACCAAATAAAGAAACATGAAAAGATTCCAACACAGTACTTGGTCAGGGTAGATGCCCAGTAATTAGCAGGTGTTAGCAACCTTCTTATTGGTATTAGGCTGAAAATGTGAGATGCAAATCCGTGAGTAGTAGGCAGCAGTGGAAGGGTGCACTGCACATGCCTTGGCTAAAACTGTGACTTTAAAAGCTGTTTGTGCATTTGACCTTAAACTATTCCAGAAAGCATTGACCGTAAGACTCCCCTTTCTCTTCCTGATATGTGAAAATCTCTCTCTCACACACACACACACACACAGGCAACTCTCGTTTGGGCATCGACTGCTGACCTGATGCTGGCGGATTTAGCCTTTAAGTCATTCCACCTTTGGTTCATGTCATCTAACCGGTGCTGCAGCACAGCGGCCTCTTCTGAGCTGCCCAGGGCTTTCACCATCTTCTGCCTGTTTCCGTCAATGCTCTTAAATATGTCGTTGTGGGCATCGATTTCCGCCTGGATGTCCTAAAAAGAAAAGCCAGGAGATAATGCAAAGGTCACATATGCAGTCAACACTGCTTGGGCTTTCCATACAGCGCTCCATTGATTGACAGTCCACAGACGAGTCGGTTCATGGCAGAATAGTTGATTTCACCTCAAATGGAAACAAATGCAAGTGTTTCCACAATTTTTACACTAAAACTGATAGTCTTTAAATCTTCGCTACATTGATCTGCTAATTCCTAAAAGTGGAGTAGATTACTATCTGCACTTCACGCATCAGCTCAATAGATGTTAGTATTTCAGATTCAAGGAGCAATATTTTAAAAATTACATATGACTGTTGTCTCTAAATAATAGCCAGAGTCTTCCTCCCATCTTAAGACCCACCCGCAGCCAGTTAGACCACACCTCATCTTAAAATGACCTCTTCAAGAGGTCCCCTACAGTGGGCTCACACCCACTGGAATGGGGATTGAAAATAAGTGCTTGTCGGGATCTATAACAATTCAACCTAAATTTCACCCAGGGGCTTTGGCACCACGCAACTCTAAGCACATGGGAAGTGGCACTTCCGTGAGCTTCAGGGACAGGACTGCCTACTAGAATTTCTGCTGGCATTTGTGATGTCTAAGAGGTCAGATCTGGGAAGTGGGGAGATTAACACAAAGCCTGATGGGCAGCTCCTGCAAGACACAGGTTTGCAAGCCAGAGGTAAGTGAACCCTGGGGATGAAGCCAAATCAGACCTTCCTGCAACTGTGACCTGAGTGCACCACGATTAGGGTTCCCATGAACAGAGAACTTGGAGACTGTCCAACCCATGGGGCAGCAGGGGACAGAATCAGATACTGGTTCAGGCTCTCAGGATAGGAAAACTCATGTTCAGAAATAGCAATGCCATTCTAAGCTCACCCTGGGATGTTTCCAATAGAAATTCTCAGTGAAAAGGGAAAGGGAAAAGTTCTTCCAGACGTCTTGGGTGTCATTCCCTGGACAACAGAGTTCTATTCTTTAGGCTACAGCTCTCCTACATTTGTGTCCTGAAATGCATTTTAAGACATCTCAAGGGATGCATTAAATGGTCAACAGACCACGTTTGCACTGTTTTCAACTGACACCCGTCTTTCACAAAAAGCTCAGTGGCATGGTGCGCAAGGCCTGTGTGCTCTCCATTGCCAAGGAGAGCCTGCCTTCAAGTGCCTCAGCCAGGTTCCAAACATCTAATCAGGTGCCACACCTGAGATGGCAAGGCACCTTCAAACCACAGCATCCTGAGGTTGCCTGCATCCTTGCACATAAAAGAGAAGTGGAGATAAAGAAGTGCAATAAGATCCATAAATAATTTTCTAAGTTCACGAATGCATTCGACACCACCAGGAAATCTGCATACCAAGCGCACAAGGCAAATTTGGTTCCTCCGGTCACACAAGGGATGCCTTTTCCAACCCAGGGAATAAAATAGGCCTGCGAATCTGTCCAGTCAACGGGCATGAGCATCACCCTAAACTCTTAAGAGTATTACCAGGGCTCGTATAGTGGAATATAACTTTCAATTTAAGGAAACCCCTTCCAGGCATGAACAGCATCAAAAGTTAGGGAGAAAATCAACAAACAGAAAGTGATCAAAGAAAAGGATACCAGCATATATTATTTTGTTTTATTTAACATTTGATGTCATATTTATTTGTCAAGTGAGCTCCTGCAGAGATAAAACAATCTTAATATTTCTCCTGTATCCTCTGCAGTCCATTGTACATGGAATGAGCCAAATATAAGATGGATGGATGGATGGATGGATGGATGGATGGATGGATGGACGGACGGACAGTTAGACAGACTCAGAGATGAGAAGGGGTGAGAGAGAGATGTGTACATGCAAGAATGAAAGTATGAATAAGTTCATCTTAATTGACTGGTGTATTAGCTGGAGTGCCAGGAAAAATCCAAGAACTGAAGAATTGGAAGGGAATGTTGCGATCACTTTGCTCAATCTCTTTATTTAAAAAACCTAAAATCCTTTAGAAGCCAGCCCCGTAATAGCCTGACAAAGCTTTTCACTGGAAATTGAGAACTAAACGTGGTCAAGATAGTCAGCATGGGGGCTGCCGAGTCAGGACCCAACGTAACATCGAATGCTGTGAGATATTAGAGCCCCAGGATGCTGGCCGACTGGGAGACAGGACCCTGCTAGTGTTCACACTTGTCCCCTGAAAGCCCCCTGAACATTAAATGGCACAAATGGTCACGGACATGAGCTATGGGAAGTAACCACCTAAAGGACAAGCCAAGCTCGCCCCAGCATTTCCCACAAAGGGATCTTGTGCATGTACAGCCACAGCAGCTGAACTAACATGTGAAACCAGGGCGGAAGAAATATGTGAAGACTTCAACACACATCTCCATGCAATGCACACATTGGGGAAGGTTAAGGCGCACCAGGGGTTAAAGAGGATGAGCAATCTGTCTCTAAGTTGAACACCATCAAAAGGTAAGCTGCAAACTTCCAGAACAGCCTTCCAGAAGCTGCAAACTTCTAGAACT
>JAKSZT010020074.1:4803454-4837530 GCA_026826555.1 Tolypeutes matacus | reverse complement strand
GGGGGAGGGGAGGGGGAGGTGGAAGGGGAGGGGGAGGAGGAAGGGAGGAGGAAGAGGAGGGGGAAGAGTTAAGAGGAGGGGAGGAGGAGGAGGAATAGGAGGAGGGGAGGAAGAGAGGAGGAGGAGGAGGAAACACCTTTTAAGTCTTTGCAAATTGGCTTGTGCCAGTGCTCTCCTTAGGGCTTGTCCATACCTAGGCTTCGAGAGTAGCTCCAGATCACAGTGGGGGCTCCCTGGCCCCTTCTGAACATGCATCTTATCTTGGGCATACACACGGACCCAAGGAAAGCCCCTTTCGTGGTCACAGATGTCCCTCTTCCCGCCATTGCCTCAGGGTCCTGGGCACTAGTGTGTGCCCTCCAGCCAGCAGGTCCTGGCCGGCAGGACGACATGACTGCTCTCCCGCAGCCTCCTGTAGGTAAGCTCCGGGAGCTGCTTCTACACGTGCAGCAAGCCTGAGACGGTGAGTCCCGGAGGCCACCCCTGCACAGGCTGGGCAGGCATGCATGCTTCCAGAGCGTGCACGAAGGGTACACTGCTCCCGCCAGAGTGAGGGGCTGCACTGGGGCGGGGGAGGCACGGTCAGCGTGCCAGGACACCCTGCTGCTCGTAAGAGGCCCACGTCTTGACGGGGTCTTGGCCCCGTTACTGCAATCTTTTGACCGTTTTCTGAAGCTCTGAGAAGGATGTTTCTGCCAGTTTTGCTGGCTGTGCAAAGCTTTAGAGGGACAGAGCCCTGCAGCGTCTCCCTCCATGTCTTGATGCTATATACCTTTGATTTCTTCACAGTGTTCTAAGACTAAGCAGTATCTTTACCTATGAGAGCAGAACAGTCTCCTCAGATTATAATAAACACGACAACTCTGCCAGGAAAGCGGGTTAGCACAGCACCAGCCGGAAGCACTCAATACCCGAGCCGGACTCAATGCAGCCTCCTCAGTGCTCACTGCCATAGTTCTGGTTGATTTTCTTACGGCGTATTTACTTAACCTGACATGGCCACAGCAGTGTTTGCTCTGAGGGAGTTCTGACCCCTTCCCGAGGGTGAAGAAGTGAGGGGAGAACCAACCTTCCTCCCAGGGCCCCAAAGCGCAAGCCAAACAAACAGAGTTAACCATTAGGGGGAAATAAAGCCTCTGTTCTTTTCAAAAGTTAAACTGGAATTCATGGACAGTTTAGGACCGATTATAGGAGCTCATTAGGATTACTGCCAGAGCCGTAGAATTTCAAAATGATGAGTCAGAATTTTTTAAATAGATGTTCCCTAAAAGAGAATACAATAATCAGACAGTGTTGTCAAAGGCCACTGAGCCTTAAGTTTTTTCATATGTAAATATGTTTGATACAGTGGGGCTTGTGGGGGAGCGAATAATCACAATTAATTATTCCAATCAATGTCTTATTTCAACAAATTATTCAATTAATTATTCTATAAATTCATTTTCTTTCAACTAATATAGATTTTACTCTGTAATGACCATTATGGAATCAAAATTTTGATAGACAATACAAAGTGGAGTTACCTGGCCTACAGAAGCACTTACAAATTAGGAAACCAGTACCAGTGATGCTCTTATCCCATTCTCTAGGATTATAAATATATGCAAGGCAACAGAGAAGGACAAAGGTACCAAGCTCACAATTAACTGAATTCTCAAGATAATTTGAACAAATCAACTTGGAATGATAATGAATCAAGAAATAAACTATATATTTTTAAATCCCAGCATAACAAACTGTGCTATAAACAAAAATATCTTATAAAACAACAAAAATTCCAAATCATCAACTCTAGACCAATTGTTGCTAAAATGCACAAAACTGCTAGTGAAATAAAATAACGAGGCTTCATGGGAAATATACAATTAATGTAACCTATGGACTCGTTAACAGCAATACTGTAATATTCTGGCATCAATGCCAAGCATGTACTGTGTTCAAAATGAGGGGTATGGGAAAAATATGCCAAATGTACACTATGGACCATGGTTAGTGGTAAGAGTCTGATGACATCTCATAATCTGTGACAAATATTAAACAACGGTGCTGTGTGCTGGTGAAGGCCTGTTGTATGGGGATTCCATGCACATGCATGATTTTGTAAGTTCACAACTTCTGTAATAAATATATATTTTTTAAAAATAATGTGGCTTCCTTCCTGGGGAGCAGTTTATGTACACAGGTTTGATCTACTTATGAACACAAGTTTCTGAAGAGCAGTTATTAAATGTTACTTGTGCTTAAACTGCTCTTTTACCTCAATTCCCAAAATCAGAAAGTGTACTAGAAATTGAACAGATTTCAAGTCCTGCCAAGATAATTGCATTTTAAATATTTAAAACCACAGTCCTGGGCACATAGCCCCTCCTTAGCTCCTAGCCTGGGTAAAAGTCTCACTGCACAGAAGGTTCCAGAAAACGTCCCCAATGCACATCCACATGCACACATGCGTGCACCCTCACCCACACACACACACACGCACACGCACGCCCACATGCATGCACCCTTGTGCATGCCCACACGCACACGTGTGCACACATGCAGGCGCCTCACACACGTGCATACACGCAGGCACCTCACACATGCACGCGCACATTCGTGCACACACGCAGGCAACTCACACGCATGCACAAACGTGCACACACGCAGGCACCCTCAAGTGCATTCACTCTCCACACACTCATGCATATACATTGCGTGTACACACACACATCCATCCATCTCCATACAGATACATTCACCCATGCACACACTCACATCCCTGCACACACTTGCGGTCACACTCACCCATACTTTCACACGCACGCACACCAAGTCCTTAGACGACTACCAGCCACTAACCATCCTGCCGAACGGCACAACAATCTAAAGGCCACAGCAGACAAAGTGTCCCGGGCTGAAGCCCTGCATCAGCCTGTCCTCCGGGCCTTCCAGACCCTCACAGGGGCCAATAAGCCTCATGCGCCAGGACACGGACCCCCACTGCAGCCACCGGGCATTTCCAGATGAAGACTGTCAAGGAGAAAATCAATTAAGTCAGGTGGCGATAGCCTACCTCAAAGCTGGGCACGAGGCCACGTGGGCCCCAACTGCGAGGTGCCTGGAGCCCCCCGGCGCCGGGACCTCTTGGCGCGGGGACACGCACCCACAGGAGGCCTCGCCTGCTCTCCAGGTGCCGCCCTCCCAGTGGGCGCCGACGCTTGGGGAGCTTCGCCTGTGGGAGTGTGGCGAGCACTGCCCAGGCCGGGGCTGCTGGCGCTAATGCTGAAGTGAGGAAGGGGCCCCAGGTGCTCGCTGGCCAAAAGAGGCTCACGCTGGAAGACCCCGCACCAGCTCCACACACCTGGGACGTTCCTACGATGGACCAGTAGAGGTCACTGAGCTCCTGATCTCTCTACCGTTCAAAGTCATGGACCAGAATCTCCTTTTCCATCTACTTCTGCAAACAAAGGCAGCCTTGACCTCAGGCGGAGCCGGCTTTCCCCTGGGAATTCCACGACCTGGCCCAAGTGGCCTGTCAAGGCTTTAACAGCCAAGCATCCATCTTTGGGTCCATGACCCCCACCTGACATGGCTTCAAGAGCGCGGTGAAATGGCCTTTTTGCCGTGCTAGCCCAATAAGCATCAGACTGAAGGAGGAGGGCAGCGAGAGGAAGACAGAAGCACAGCGTCACTCAAGTTTAAGTTCTCTCTAGAAGAGGAGGCTCCAGCCAGAGCCAGCAGAACGGAGAGGGAAGGGCTTCTACCTTGCACTTGGAAGTGCTGGCTCTGCTTCCAAGCTATCCCGTGGCCTTTGCCTTCCATGGGGGGTGGGGGGAGGAGGGCTGGTCTTTTCCTACAAATGGCATTATTGCTTTCCGGGGTGGGGGAAGGCAGTTAGCCGTGCTTGGCGGGTATGAGGTAACCATTTCTTTCCATGAAACCAGCTTTCCTGTCAATGGAACAAGGTAGCATAGTCTAAAATAGGAGAGAGGTCTTAAGGAAACACAAAGGATTTTTTTTTTTTTTTTTGAGTTGGGGAAAAATAACTTTCATCTTTGACAACTTCCCACAAATGAAATACGACAAAGAATTAACTTTCACATAGATTTACATCAAGGAGTCTAACACAAAAATAAACATATATGGAGAACTTCAGACTGTGAAACGGGAGCAGGATGGTTCCTCTGAATTTGCCCTTTGCCTCAAAAAGAAAAAAGAAATCCAAATCAAGCTCTGTAACAGGAATAAGCCAGCAGACTTCTCCTGTCGGTCTGATCACTAAAATAAAACAAAGTAAGAATGAGAACTGCGCAGGCACCAGGACTCTGGAGCGGCGAGGGAGCCGTGAGCAGAACAGCCCGTGCACGGCGCGGCCTGAGCAGAACAGCCTGGACCTGGTCAGAAGGCAGCGGACGGACGCCCAGTGGCCAGGCCCACCCCCACCCAAGGGAAAAGACAAGCAAGTCTACGCAAAACAAACCAACATGGTCACTGGAATGTCCCTGCCACTGCCAACTGCCCTGGGGAGATCCTCCTTCCATCACCCGCCCTCCTGAACGGGGAGCTCCAGGGAACCCTCGGAGTCCTCTTCTATTCCCAGGAATGTGGGGGCTAAACAACATGGGGAGGCCAGAGGTCCAAGTCCAGGCCGTTCCAGGCAGATGCTTCCCTACTACAATGAGAGGGGATATAGGGGGAAGAGCTGCAGAGGGGTGGGGAGCTGGGGGAGCTGGGGGCTGGGGGAAGCTGGGGGACTGGGAGAAAGCTGGGGGAACTGTGGGCTGACAGACTGGGGGAGAGCAAGAGGTGAGCTGGAGGGGTTGGAAGGAGCTGGGGAGAGCTGGGGAGGGGTGGGGAGCTGGGGGGGGCTGGGGCTGGGGGAAGCTGGGGGGACTGGGAGAGAGCTGGGGGAGCTGGGGGCTGACAGACTGGGGGAGAGCAAGAGGTGAGCTGGAGGGGTTGGAGGGAGCTGGGGAGAGCTGGGGAGGAGTGGAGAGCTGAGGGGAGCTGGGGTGACTGGGGGAGAGCTAAAGGTGAGCAGGAAGGGCTGGGGGGAGCTGGGGACTGGTGGAAGCTGGGGGGATGCCGCAGAGAGTTAGGGAGAGCTGAAAGGAGCTGTGGAACTGGAGGGCTGGGAGGTGGCTGGGGGAAAGCTAGAGAAAAGTTAGGGGTCTGGGGGGAGACCTTGGGGAGAGCTTGAGGGTGCTGAGGGGAGCTGAGCCTGGGGGAAGCTGGGAGGGTTGGGGAAGAGCTAGGGGGTTGGAGGCTAGGGGACTGGGCAAGAGCTGGGGAATCTGAGGGGAGCTGGGGAGGGCTGGGGAAGTAGGGGGTGGGGACATGGCAGGAGGGAGTATCAGAAAGGAGGAGCCCCCTCCCACTGCTAAATTCCACCATCAGGAGACAAGGGATGCCGGCAATTGTTTTGGAAAAGCTTTCAAACTTTTCAAATGACGTGGTTTTACAACTTTCCCCTGGCAACTCTGGTCTGTAAGCAGCAGCCCATTATTCTTCAATGACTCAGCGTGGCCTCGCCTCCATCTGGACATGTAATAAACCACAGGGTATTTTCAGGGAAGCGCAGAGCCCATCTCTAACAAGTGATGAATAACCGAGTTACAAACACAGCCAGGGAGCACTTTCTCTTTCT
Source organism: Tolypeutes matacus (assembly GCA_026826555.1). Classification (NCBI taxonomy): domain Eukaryota; kingdom Metazoa; phylum Chordata; class Mammalia; order Cingulata; family Chlamyphoridae; genus Tolypeutes; species Tolypeutes matacus. Next base: position 4,831,901 of record JAKSZT010020074.1, on the reverse strand, counting down.
TCCTTTCTCTTATTTTCATTAAAGACTGGAAGCTGGCAGAAGATTGGCGCCTGGCCTCCGAAGTGGAGAGGGCAGGAGCCCCCAGGGTGCAGAGAGGTTTTCTGTCTGGCTCCCTATAAACGCTCAGCTGCACTGGGCAGGCTGGACTAGGTCCCCGAGTCGGTCCTGAGCTTCCCGAGGTAAAAAGAAGTAAATACAGAATGAACACCCCAAACAGCAATGCCCGAGTACAGGCAGGCGTGTTCAAAACAGACAGAGATGAAGAGCCTGAGGTCAGAGGGGCCCTGTCCCTCGGAGGCACAGAGGCCCTGGGCTGGAGGACCAGGGTTTGTGTCTGGCGTGTGCTTCTCCCAAAGAACGTTCAGTTCAGGGAGCAGCGGGCTGGGACCGGGGCTGTTTCTGAGGTGGAATTCACAAAGCAACAGGCCTCCTACCTGAGGAAAGAACTGCTCATTTGCTCTGTACGTGCAAGATTTTTTTAAAAAGAGGATATCAAAAGAGAATGTTTTATAAATTATAAAAAGTAGCCAGAGCCAAGAGAATCCCTGCCATCTGAATGCACAGCTGGCAGAAGGAAACAGAAAGGAAAGGAACTGGGGACAAGGGCGCGGCCGCCCTCGCGTACCTTTTCAAAGGCCCTCAGCCACCCCTGCAGGCTGAAGTTCAGGCCCATCATTCTCCGGGGCCGCAGCCTACATCTTCCCGCAACCGTCCCGCAGACGGAGCGCTCCACGTGCACAGCCCGTGTCCTCTGGCAGGTCCTGGCCGAGCCTGGCCTCAGGGCGCCGGTCCCCCTGCAGCAGCAGCTGGTGCTGGGGCATCTCTGCCACCCCGCGGGTCGTGTCCTCAGGGCCGTGGGGGCCGGCGAGGCGCAGAGCTGCCTCTGTCCTGGCAGGTGGCCTCGCTGCCCCCGGCTGCCATCGCCTCCTGCTCCTCTCCGAAGCCCAGGACCCTTGCTGGTCACCTGCAGGAGCCCACTGCGCTCTCCTGGGCCCTGAGCTTCAAGTTTGGACTCAATTACGCCCGGAAAAAGGAGCTATGTCCTGGAAACTTGCACGAGAGAAGAAAAAAAGAGCCAAGTATTACCCACTTTCTCCACCTAGCCTGGTTCCAGAAAGAAGAAGGAAAAAATCCCGAGGCCAGAGCCAGTTTCCAACGCACGTTACTTCTGCGGAGTTAGCGCAGCAAGGAGTGTCCTCTTGTCCGAAGAAATACACCCAGCACGGGCAGGGGGCCACCAGCGCCCAGGTTGCTATAGCAACCCCCAAGCTAGTTCAGTCCACTTCCCTGGGTCGGTCCCCGAAGGATGCTGTCCGGCAACAGAGCTGCCGGGGAAGGTTCTAGCAGCAGACAGCTCTCTGGGCAGGGCCCCCCGTGGGGCTGGCGGTGGGGAGGCAGCCTCAGCCTGTCAGCCCCAGTGGATCCCACAGCCAGCCCGGGAGCCTCCTCTCTGCCAGCACTTGTTTATTATTTCAATCAGCATCTCCCTTCCACCACCCCTCAAGCGGGGAACCAGGCGCACTCCCACTTCCTGGAGGCCCCTGCCCCTCACCTCAGCTCAGGATCTCCCGGGGAACTGTCTCCCCCGAATGGGAACAGGGTCCCTGTTCCACTGCAAGCCCACCCAGGAACACAAGCGGGGTGGGCTGGCAAAACAACAGAACTCACAAGGGAAAGCAGGCACAGCCGCTTCTATCATTTCCAAAAAGGGTTTAACAGTAAAATGACGGTGGGAAATGCTTTTAAAGGAAAGTTCTTCGATCTCATTGATACCCCTGGAAATCCATCAGACTGTTTTCATGTGGGGAGTGTGCTCTGACATAAACTTAACAAGTAAAACTACTTGAAATGTGAGTAAGAGCAACTGGCAACTTTGGATGTATCCTCTATTTCAATATTAAATTATTCCTAGCACTTGGGAAAACATGATTTTCCACAAAGTTATAAGGAAGTGTAATCACTTTAAAGGAAAATGTTCAATCCAAATTATATATTCTTTGAACTGCTATAACTGACATCATTCCAAGGCAAAAAAAAATTGATTTTGTTTTTGCATTTATAGTTATTTAGTATGCCAATAAAATTTAGTTGACATATATGTCCATATGAAACATATCTTCTTTAGCTGTGTGCAGAATTTCATCATAAATATATAAAGTTTTCAAAGGTGACACCGCTGCAAACAGAATGAGGTTAATTTTAATATAACCAAGCTTACTTTTTATATCAGGGCACAGAGCAAAGGAAAAAAAAAAAAACTGAAACTAAACTAAAAAGCTATTTGAACTGCTTAAGCAGCAGGATTGTTAGTACTCACTTAGTCATAGTAGAAAGAGGTTCCATTTAACACCAGAAAAAAATCCAAAACCAATCAGGAAATAGCACACAATGTGGATATTATTTTTTGGATTTGCAAACCATATTTCTTTCCACTTCATTCCCCACATATTTTCACATCAGCATTCAAATGCCATGTGTTTTGCATATGCCCATCCAGAAAAAATTTAACAAGCTTTTCAAATATTTTCATTATTTATTCATAAAAACCTGCTTGTCCCCAGGGGTGAAGTGACTTTGTAAGGTTCTGAACAGAACGTGTTTCACCCACTCCAGGTTTAAACACAGAAACTATTGGTTTCAAAAGCAAATGTGGTGACCTACTGGTTATTCAGAGATTTAGAAGTAAAAATCCCTTGTGCAGTTTGGGTCCAAAAAGGATCAGCATCAGGATGAAGATAAACCCCGGGAAAGGGGCGAGGGCGGCAGCAAGTCAACTTTTCACATCGACACGAGGCAAAAAGAGCCACAAGGAAAATACAGACGAGGACCTGACTGACTACCTGAGCAGCACACGGAAGCGAGCGCGCTCCGAGAGGACACGTGCCGGTGCCCGACCCCACGCGGGGCGGCAGCGCCAGCTCCGAGAACTCCCTGCGGGGCGGCGGGCACACTGCCCTTTGCTCTGGAGCTGCCTGGCCTGGCGCAGGGGCCTCGTGCCACCAGGAGCGCGGCTCGAGCCCCCACACAGGCCAACCTTGACCCCTCACCGGCAATCTTCCCGAGCGCCACCAGCATGGTGGTGCCATGTCCCAGCAGTGGGAAAGCCTGGCCGGGGACAGGGAGCAAGCGGCGGCCACCGTGCGGCTCCAGGGCGGGATGCCCCGGCTCCCACCCGACCCGCGGCTTCCACGACTCGCAGAACTCACAGCCTCTGCTCGTTCCAAAAGCAGCAGCCTGGAGCACGGCTCCCTTAATTACAGCCGCAGGGACCGGAGGCTGCGGTGTTGGCACACCCAGCCACGATGGCACCCTCTTTAGAAGCAAAAGCGGAAAGCAAACAGACACAAAACCCTCAGCGGATCCAGACGGAACCATTAGAAAGAAAACTGTAAAAACTGTCACCTAATTTTAATAACAGGGTCACTATACTCTCCCTAAAATACTGGAAAGCAAAGAGAAAATGTTATTTTTAAAGAATTAAAGAGAAGTAGATTATTTATGTAAAACTCCAAAGATACTCCATAAAATCCAAATAGCTAAATATTTAATATATTATTCAAAAATAATGTACTCTTTGATACCTGAATGCCCACATTAGAAGTAAGACTTGTCAATTATAACAGCGAGCACATTTTACCATGAAATTGTGTCGGAGACATGCGTAAGAAAGCTTCCTCAGTTTAAACCCAGTACGCAAAGCATGATCGTGGCCAATCCCAGTCCCTTCACTTCTTAGCAAACACCTTTCTGATAATCCTCTAATCATTACAACAATAAATAGGGGCCTCCAGCGAAAGTGATACATCACCAGAGAGACTTAGTAAAGTGGATGAAGAAACGTGAAATGTGAAGTAGTTGACACTTTGCCAGCTTAAACCAGTGTGCAAATAAATCGTGCACTGATCTCCACGCGGTGGGACAGCCTAAAATACTACCAGCGCCTCTAACGGCCCCCCATGGGCATGTCACAAGCAGACGCCTAGCGCCACAAGAAAGTAAAGATTACAGAAGCATGAGAAGCAAAGGAAAACTCATCGGTGGAATCAATAAACTCTCAGTCTAAATGACTTAATCAAAACCTCCTTCCATTGCCAAATTGAAGAGAACCAAAGGTCTATATGGCTTTGATGGACACTTTCAAATGTAGGCTAATTTTAAAACTTTTTTTAGCTTAAAATTGTATTTTATATAGGTTTATATAATTTTTAAAAAGATCATTCTTTAACTTCATCAAGTCAGTATGATATCCTTTAGTGTTTGATCAAGTATAAGCACAAGTAGCCATCTATGGGCTTTGCTGAAAAACAGTCTATATTCTAAATATTTATAGTGGGTCTCAAATCTTTCTTCCCACTAAAGCACGAAGTCCAAATTTTTACAAGTTGTAAAGATAAATAATACTTTCTATGCAAAACCTAACAGGTTTCTCCTTATATTGGCCAACACAAAGAACAAAAAGGAGAGGGAAGAATAAAGGCTTCCAGGGAGCCCCTAAAGGAAAATACAGTGAAGTTCAGGGTGGGGTTTCAGATAAACTGGTGCACCAGGGCTTCCCTCAAAACCAAGAGCTTCAGACGGAAACATTTGCTTGCTATAAACCCATTCTGGCCCCAGGAAAAATCCACTTTATATCACCTTGGGAAATATTCTTCTTTTCATAACCCTTCTAATTTGGGCTTTATAATTCAAAAATAAAATAGCTCTAAGAGGCTAATCATCATCTGGAGCCCCAGTAACTGAGAGCAGCCAGGGCCTCAGGGCATCCAGCCCACCCCAGCCAAAAACGGGCCTCTCAGCTGGTAGCAGTTTAAATACCAGCCCTAAAGGGCACAAAGTTCAACACCAGACGAGGACCAAGCCCCTGATGAAAGCAGGGAGCTCCTTTTGTCCCAGGAAATTCAAGCAATATGTCCTGTACACAAAGAATTATTTCTAACGTCCACCTATTGCACCGTGCCATCTATTCTGATAATTACACAGATGGCAGTTGGGAAATAAAAACAATCCATGAGGCATGATTCAATGCTTATATATAATTCCATAAAGTATAGCCAAAAGATTCCGATAAATGGGCATTTTTAAAGGCACAAAGGACTCTTTTTCTGAAGGGGTGTGGGTGGTTGGGGTGGGGGTTGGGAGAGAGAAACAAAAGCCGATCCCCACCTGGACTGGCCGGCCTGGTGCAGGGGCAGCCCACAGCCACCGTCAAGACACCCAGAGGTGCAGAGAGCACTTTCTTGGCACTCAAGACAGTGTCAAGGCAAGTTAACGCGCAAAGCCATTTCCTTCCCAAGAAACGTCCAACACCAGACAAGAGCTCAACGTCGCCGGCGGCCAGTGCCTCCGCATCCTAGAGTCTCGGGAAAACGGCTCCTAAACATGCCTAAAGGCTCAGGAGAGGTGTGTCCAACTCTCCCCTGCTATCCATATATAGAAAATTCAAACCGACAAGCTTTAGTAGTAGCAAAGAAGGTGCCAAGAAAAATCAAAATCGAAGGTGCTGTCGTCACTCACAAGTAAAAAACAACAACAACAACAACAAAAAAGTCCACTTTCTAGCAGTCATTGTTCCCATGATGGAACATTCTGGAAGGAATGGATGTTGGGTGGGCCGAGAGGAAGTTTGCAGGAGCCAGAGAGATGGGTAGTTCTCTGCGCAGCACCGTGGCAGGGCTTCCTCACGTAGCTGGCTGACCCCTCCACTCTGAACCCTGCCGTCGTCATCCTGCTTATTCAACTAGGAAATTCTGCAAAATCCCACCTTAACCTTCCTCAACACCCTTCACCAATCTCACCAATGACCTATCAATACCTTTGCATGAACCACGTACGTTACAGATGTGATTCCCGAAAAGCCAGAGCGCGTCACCCCCGTGTTTCCCTACGTGCCTTCATCTCACTTCCTCCATATATTTTTTCTGGGCCGTGAGAGTGTCTTCTAGATTATTTCTTTGTTTCTTCCCCAAAGTTCCCAATAAAGGACTCTACAGACAGTGAAGCCAGACAATGAATTATGCAGGTCATAATAAAATCAGTTGGCTGATTACAGAATGAAGAATTCCCGGGCTGGATGGAATTAGGTTAAGCCTTTACATTTCCTGGAGATTGTTGAAAGTCAGCTCTGCTGCGTCTAATAATCTGCCAGATTTGGGGTGGGGGAGGGCTTGGGAGGGGAACAACTCAGTAATACCATCAAACATTAAAATGCATACACCCTTGCCTCGGCAATTCTATTCCTGGGAAGTTAACTTGCGAACGTGTGCCCAGAGGCACATGGACAAGGGCCCTCAAGCCGTGTGTGGCAGCTCATGGCGGAAACCACGTCCCTGCCCACCAGGGCACAGCTGTGCCAGCAGGTTAGGGGCTCACACAACCCTCGGCCGTGCAGGAGTGAGTGAGGCTTCCCGCTGCGGAGAGGAAGTCCTCTGACATCTGCGTCTCTATGTAGGATATAAGTACATGCAAAAGGGGCAGAGAGACAGCTATGGGTAGGTACAGCCTGTGAAACACAGATTCTGTTTCTGGAAAGAATTCTCAGAAACGAGCAGGCACAGCCACCTCTGAGAGGTGTCTGAGGACGGGAGAGCCTCTTACTTGAATTTTAAGCCCATTATGCTGTGTGAATTTTTTACTAGGAGCACATGTTACTTTTTTCTACATAAAACTCAATCAATCAACAGATGGAAAATTCCCCAGTAAAGCAGATTTATCCTTCTGGGGAGACAATATATTCCCCCAATGGTGGCATCATTAGATCTGAAGGTAAGTGCCCCCAGGGGCTATTGTCTCTGTCCCTGAGAGTTTCGGGCGTTTTGCGGGGCCAGCGGGTGTGACAATGTGGCAAATCAGCCCTCAACAGAAGAGAGCCTTCAGCAGCAGTGGCTTGGTCAGTGGTGAACCCCTCTAAAGGGGGCGTGGACGAGGCCTTTTGTTCTCCTCAGTTACTGTATAACTAGAAACGGGCAGTCACTTTGTGTCTAAGTAGGCAATATAGAATTCAAGCTCGTCTCTTTCCAGGAAATGCGGGGTTCCTGTTGACATCTAATCCTGGAATGAGCCATGGTATACATTTTAGGGGACTGTTTATTAAGTCAGCTGATACACACCCAGAAACAACTATTGGGCCAGATTTGTTCCGGGCAAGCGATGCCTCATTTCCCTTTTCCTGTTAGGCTGCGCGGGCTCCGCCGCAGCTACCCAGCGGTTCCCCCGCGGCAGGCAGAGGGGGCGAGTCCCTTGGTGGCCACGGAGACACCGGGCACAGAGAGCAGCTTCATCTGGGGACCTAAGTTACAGTACGGAGCCAGGAGGAGCCGCGGGCCCTGCCCGTGCCCACCTGGAGAAGGTGAGCTCAGGGTGCTGGCAGGAGGCACCAGTACTGGGGGGACCACGACAGGTCCCCAGCCCTCTCCACTGGGCAGCACAAGTGAGCCGCGGGGGGGGGGGGGGCGGATGGCTTCTCACCTCTAGTGCTACATTAAAAACGGTCAAGCAGCGAATTTAAAGTCCACTTTCAATCCAGAATTTGATCTGGAGGCTGTTTTACCTTTAAAATAAAAATACGGAAAGATTGTAAAGCCACACTGCCTTGGAAAGCACATCCTGGACCTAGTATTTAGGCATTTAAAACAAGTACTGCAACCAAAATCAGAACCTTGGGAGGCCAAACAGTAGCCAAGCCATGTTGCTTTTGTGAAAAACAGGTCTGGGATATCACCGTGTAGACGCCTTTACGATTGGCGCGAGAGCCACGAGATAAGATGGCTCTTATTTTTACCATCATATTGCTTTTACTAAAACGATAACATCCATCTTAATCGCTAGACTTCATGACTCTTGGCCATGTGCAAAAACCAAACTCATCCTCAGAAGTCTGAGATCTGCCATCAATTACTAGATTGAAGCACTACACATGTCATCGAGGATGCCACAGAACTACATAATACTGAAAAATATGAGACTAAATTAGGGAGCTTGAAAGCGATCTCAGTGTTGCCACAAAGTGTGCTGAGAAATGTAAATGCTCTTTGACTCAGCCTGCTTGATGCCATTCCACTCCCATCCCACTCCCAGAGCCACTGACTGGCCGGGAACATTTTATCTGTGGCATATTTGTTTTATTTTTTTTAATGCCTCTTGAATTACCTCATAGTCAACATTACACACCCTTCTAGAAAAGACTGTAGCTCAGAATGACAGGAACTTTAAATCATTAGCACATAACTTTCTCTTTAGAAACGATCGACCACGTAGTTCCACTACTATGGTAACCCCAAAAAGCAACCCCCAGACCTTATTAATTACAAGAGGAGGTAAGTCTGGTGCTGCCCCCAGACCTGATGAGCTGCTTGAGCTATTCATCCCAGCCCTGAGGAATTCTGTCTTCTAGGGGACAAAGAAAAAGGAGGAGTGTTCTTGAGTGAAAAGACCTGGCTGGAGACTTTTCCTAGCCCTCGTTGTTGACTGACCCCAGGCAGTGGTGCAGAAGCTGTCCAGAGCCCCTCGATCGCTCATTGTAAAATGATCATCTCAGCCTGTTCAGCGAACAATCAGAGACTTACCAAAAAGACGCTTGCCAGCTTCATATGATTCATTGGTCGTTTTCTTTTTTTTTTTTCCCCCCACATTTCTCAATTGAATGTATTATATACATATAAATTCTTTTGAATCATACAATATGTTACATAACGTATTTGGTTCATAGTAATGCAATCATACAGTATTTTTCCTTGTGTCTGGCTGGCTTCATGGAACACAGCATTCTTCAGGTTCATCCGTGTTGCCATATGCTTTATGACTTCATTTCTTCTCACAGCTGATACTATTTGATCGTGTGACTAGACCACAGTTTGCTTATCCATTCATCAGTTGATGGACACCTTGGTTGTTCCCAGCTTTTGGCAATGGTGAATAATGCTGCTATGAACATCGGTGTGCAGATGTCTGTTCGTGTCACTGCTCTCAGTTCTTCTGGGTATAGACCCAGTAGTGGTATTGCTGGGTCAGTCACATCGTAGAGCTATGTCTAGCGTCCTTAGGAACTGCCACACAGTCCTCCGCAGTGGCTGTGCCATCCTGCATTCCCACCGACAGAGAAGAAGTGCTCCCCTCTCCACACTGTCTTTTTAATAGTGGCCATTCTGGTGGGTGTGACATGAACGCTGGTCATTTTCAGCAAAGCCTCACTGCTGGCTGGATGAGCCTACATAGCGCAAGGCTGTCCTCTAATCGGAGGTAGCACCAGGAGTGTCCACTGTGGGTCTCAGAGGATCAGGTGGGGCTCCTGCTAAATACCTTTCAAAAAACTAATAAGAACCGAAATACGTGTTATCACGACACATCATGGCGAGAAGCAAGTGTGTGATCTTTTACATCACTGCACAATTCGACCGCAATGTTCAAAGTTTGTTAAGTGCTCCCATTGGCCGCTGTGGCGGACTGAGATGCGCCGGCCAGGCGCTGGTTCCGGTCCGCATCCTGGTGGGAGGGTCCCACTGTCAGTGAAAACTTCAGGACGCTCTTCAATGAGAGGTGTGGCCCCTCTCACTCAGGCTGGGCTTCCATTTGGACCACCTGAGATGGCCATAAGCAGACTGAAAGTCAGACGGACAGAGAAGACACGGGGAGCAGCCAGAGCTGGAAGTCAATGGAACCCCGAAGAGAAAGGAGCACTGGAACCCCGAAGAGAAAGAGCCAGGGAACCCCCAAGATTGCCAGCCAGAAGACACTACCCCCGGAGGAAGCCAGCCTTCCGCCTCTGAAACCATAAGCCAATAAATCCCGTTGTTAAGCCAACCCCTTGCACGGTATTTGTTTAGTCAGCTTGGAAACTTAACAGCCATTATAAGCAACATAATTTCAAAAAATGATTATAAATCGATTACTAAAAAGTTCACTTATCACCAATTAGTAAAAAGCAATGTTAAATGAGAAAATATCCACTACCTCAGTGACAACCTTGCCACTTCTGCAGTGGCAATGCCCTTTCTACTTTGCTCACTGCTATGTCCTCAGAGCTTGTAACAATCCCTGCACAGACCGGACAACCAAGCTGTCATCGATTTACGGCAGCTACATCCTACACATCCATCTTCAAGCTCACAAAACGGTGAAATTCCTAGGCAACTTAAAATCACCAGTGGGTACACCAAAATGACCAATTACCTAAATTTCAAGTTCTCTGAGTATTTCTGGCTAATGCGCTGCAGGAGCTGAATTTTTTACATTTAATTTTTAATAAATTTAAATTTAGATTTAGATAGTCCCGCGGGGCTATTGGCTAAAGAACTGGAAAGTGCCTGTAATGCCTCATCAGCCACCCCAGCCTTATTGCCTCCCAATAGTGTCAACAGGATACTTCCCAATTTTTCCCAATACACTCTTTTTTTTCTCAGTTGATAGCATTGACTTCACTTAAACAATAGCTCCCTTTTTTCTATCCATTCAAGTTTTAGCCAGCCTTTGATCTTCAATTGCATTTCCATTCTCTGCTCATAGCCTAGCAGAATGGCTTTAATTCAACAATTTCCCATCAAATAGTCCTTCTCTAATATGCTGCACTTGATTTACATGTTGCCTTGCTTTGCTTACAGGTTATTCTGTTAATTTGCTTTACTTCTCCCCAATCTCATTAAGAAGTAAGTGCTTAGAGAGAAGGAGAAAAAAAAGTTACATTTATTTGTCCCTCAAATGTCATACTAGAATGCTGAACATACAACCATTGTTCAATAAATGCTTTCTAATTGACAAGAGTGAAACATTTAGAACTTAAGAAAATGATACACCCTCAATGTGGTTTTATAATTGAAGTGAAAGTCATGATCTTGGCAGATTCTTAAAGATTTACAAAGTTGCCAAAATAGTAAATCAAACTTAATTTTAAAGTCGGAAATCCAAGGGGTTGATTTTAATCCATCTTTCCACTTTCCTAAAGGATGTCAAGTTACTCTAAAGATTTACTCTTATTTTGCTCATAAATTTCTGCAAAGGAAAAGAAGATCTGGGTCTTCTGTAAGCCATTCCAGCTTAACTTCATGATGGAAAGTTAATTTACTGTATTTTTTGAGTCATAGGTTAATTTTGAAAGAAAGTGCTGCCCTCTTGTGAAATGCGGCAGAAGATTTGTCATTTCCTTGACAGGTGGGTAAATATTGCCAAGGGATTAAAAGTTAAAATGTAACATTAAAACAAAATAGAGTTTATCTCGAGCTTGAATATATTTCCCTAAGATCTCCCACTCCTGCTCTTGCTTAATTTTCCAGCCAGAGGAGGAGTGGACCCCCAGGGCAGCCTGCGCACACTTGAGCTATCACAGGAAAACGGGGGTCAAGCTACTCCCTCACGGGACGGGGGTGGCGCGTTGTCCATGTCACCCACCAAGGAGAGGGTGGGAGCCTGGGCGTCAGGGAAATGGAGGAGCCTCAAGACCCAGGCATCCAGTCTGCCACATTTCTCCCATTTTCAGGGCTTCCTAGGGCATATCAACCCAAAGTTTAAACAGGGCCACTGACCGGGCCCACCCACTGCTGCAGGGCCCCCAGGTCCCTGGAAAACCATCCAGCTCTGCACCCCAGCTATGTGGGGCACCTCGGGTGGCTTCTGACGGAGCTTCCGAGCAAGCCCCCCAGGCCGCAGCTCAGCTGCTTGTTAAACTGCCTGAGGGTCTCCCCAGTCCTCCCCAAACTGCAAAGGCACGAAGTCTTGCAGGGGACTCCACCGTGACCTCGAGGACGGGGAGGGCCAGGGGGTCCACGGCCTCTACAGTCCTCCAAGAACGGAGCCCACGGATGCGCAGAGCAGAGCGACACACGGCCACGATCAAGCTCTCCTGCCCAGGCTCCAGCATGCCAGTCTCTCCTGGAAACCATTAGGATAGCTAAACTCAGCTTTACGTGTGCAGATTACTTCTACTCTCTTTCCAAGACTTTTTCCACTGTGTGCAGGTTTTCTTTTCCTGATTGTAAAAGTAATACGTGATCGTTACACACAACTCTGAAAAGAAGAAATTTAAAAATCCCCAACATTCGCACAAAACAAAGGGAATCGCTGCTAAAATTCTGGTGCATTTCTTCTGATCCTGTTTCTCATCCAAATTTGGTAATTAATTAAAAGTCATACTTTCAAAGCATTCATATCGCAAAGATGCTGGGTTTCCTGATTTTATTTCTTGTGGGCAGTACAAGAATAGGTGCCTTTATATTTCCATATTTCTTTCACAAAATACTGACATTTAATCATTTTCTCCTGAAGAGCCAGTACTGTGTATTTTATTTCAGTTTTGAAAGGAATGGAATGTGTGTGCAGGACATTGGACAATAATTAGGCAGAAACTATTTCTCAATCACTGTCAAGCCCAGTCATCAGCAGCTCCAAGGAATTCATTTATTTAATTAAACAAGTTTTGTAACTTCGAAGAAAATATCTGACGAAAATTTAATTTTTCAGTGTTTCAAAATAGAATGGCACTTTTTTTTAGTTTGTGCTTCTGACAATGATAGTACAAAACAAAACAAATGGAAACCAAAGCCTTAATTTAAAAATAATATATCCTTAATTCAATGTATCTTGAGATGTCAAGGAAAGATTTTCCTGGGAATGCTTAAGAGGTGCCTCCTGTTGTAACTAGAAAGTTGTAAAATAGCTAGAGTATCATTATTTAAATGGAACTACTTGGAACAGGGAGTTTAAGTCAACGCTCATCATTTACAGTTCAGAGGTGATTTAAACCTCCCAAGTGACTATGGGAAAATCACTAACTTGCTTATAAATGCCTTGGCCATCATTTGGGGCCACAGCTAAAGGCATCAGTATGGCCCCACGATGGGGAGCAGGGCCCTCCTGAGTGAACCCTAAAAGCAGCTCCTTCTGCAACCGGAACCTTCAACTCTTTCTTTCCCAGAGGCGGGAAGGTGGGAGCTCCTTTTTAGGGCCTTTAAATGCCTCATTAAGTGTAAACAAAAAAAATGTGAACTGAGCTTTCCCATTCCCACCACTTTTCTCAGACCACGCCACACTTTGCAGGGAGAAGTAAAAGAAGGTAATGGGGAAGCACCTTGTGCAAACCTGGGTCTTTCCAGAGCTTAACTCTGCGGCAAGATTCTAACCCAGCGTAGCTCTTATTTGTGTGGAGGTGAACTAGGGAAACAGTCAGCACAGTCCCCGTCACAGGGTCCCTGCTTCCTGAGCCTTCAGCTCCAGGCACTTGAAACCTGCCAGCCCTGAGACCAGGGCAGCAATGGGCACAGGTGGTGTCTGCCTTGGGCGTTATGTGACACTGCCCAGGAGCCATGGAAAAAGGGGCATAAACGTATGATTCGAGGAGCTTCCATTTTGACTATCGGTGAAAATACTCGGAAGAGCACATTACAAACGTGAGCAGATCAGTTCGCAGAAAGCACTGCTGCACATGCTGCACGAGGCAGCAGTTTACTCAGCACCTGCCGGGGTGACTCATGACACATTATCTCCCTTCTCAGGAACTAGTAACTAGGACTGACGAAGACCCAAAACCTTGTCACCCTGGACGGTTTCCTTTTGGAATGGGATTGCGCTCTGCCTCCCACCCCCTCTGGCCCTGGGTGGGTGGGTGAACAGTGACTAGCTAGCAGGGAGCCAGGAAGCCAGCTCCACTGGCTACCTCTCCAGCCACAGCAAACAGGAGGGGGTCACAGCCGGGCTTGCATCCCCACACAGTGGGACCACAGGTAAAGAGCACGATTTACATATGAATATCAGGAACAGGTGTGCCCATAAAAAAGGTGCTCAAAGTTTAGGGCATTCTTTGCTCTGATGCTTGGCCTGGTAAGGGAGTTGTCTGTCTAAAGCAAACTTCAGTGAATCCTTTTGTCATGCAGGAGAGCTTTTGTCAAATTTAAAGCCACCCTGATATATTTATTTTCCCAATTTGGATTTTTATGCATGAGAGGTTTTCTTAACTGGGGAAAACCACATTTCCAATTATGGTAGAAAATAAGAGTGTGGGGGATGGTGAGGTTAATAAAAGGGACTTAAGAGAGTGCTCCTTATATTTAGTTATTATAATACATTTCTGGCACAGCTTACTAAAAATACCCCTTTTTAAAAACTATACAATGCAGAAATGGCAAGAGGCTGTTCTGTTATTCTGATAAATTGCTTCTCAGTTACAGAGGGATCCTAGTAACACACTGGTGAGTAACTGAGAGAAAAAGTCTCCAATTAAATGTTAAGCAAATTAGCATGCACGTGATTTATAACACTTTAAATTAAATAATGATACACCTTCTTGGGATTCCGACAAAAGAAATGACTCATTGAGCACAGACGGAATGCTGTGAACAAATAAATGAAGGTTAATAAGGTGGAAAACATACCTCAGTAACTTTTCAAATTGAACAGAACTGAACAGCACCTAATCCGAATTCTCTGGAGGGACTGGAGGCTTCTCTAATGGAACCAAGTACAGTAAAATAGAGGTGGTGGGCCTGGTGGGACCCCGCCTTCTCGCCGATTACTTAACCAGGCAAAACAGGATCTGTTCCACGACCCCTAGTACAGAGCTAGAAAAGCTTTCCAAGTTCAGAGAAAAAGGGGACTGCAGCCCACGGCGTGTGCCAAACAAAACAGGTTGCCATCAAAGCGGCTGATGGAAGGTGTCGGGCACTGACATCTTTAAAGAGCAGCCCACGTTCCTCTCCACCAGCAGGGCCTTCTCCGTCCCCGGGACCCAGGTCCACGCATCGAGGCTGCCTCTCCCAGCGCGTGTCTGTTTCCGCTCGGGTATTTCTCAGCCCTGAAGATGAGGGCCAGGCTGCAAATCTGCCACCTTGCTTACACTGAAAAACACCTTCAATCACACAACCAAACTGCCAGCCTTTACCTCAAAGTTTGTGTTTTCTCTGTTCCTTCCAAATTGAACTCTCTGTGCTCAAGGAGGAGGGTTGGCTTTGAAGCCATTAGGTGTAAAGATATTTCCAAAAGCAAATATTTTAAAGCTAAACAGTATCTAAGTTCTATGACCATGAAGTAAAGCGACTAGCACTAAATAAACAGTATTATGCGCAGTAATTAGGACAGTTAAATATAATAAACTGTAGGTCCTATCCTCAAGAAAAAAAAAAATATGGAACGTAAGGATTCAGTTTAGTCAACAGCCTATGTATATTTCCAGGGTTTGGGGGAATTCTAGGCCAACTAGCGTTGAATTTAATCTCAGTATTTACTGAAAGAGACAAAGTTGGTTTCTCTGATATTTTTTTAAGAATTATGAAACTAGGGAAGCGGATGTGGCTCAGGCAACTGGGCTCCCACCTACCACATGGGAGGTCGCTGGTTTGGATCCCGGTGCCTCCTAAAGAAGACAGTGAGCTGGCGCAACGGGCAGGCGGGACAAGCTGACACACATGAGAAGAAAAAAGCATAATGGGAGACACAACAAAAGCAGAGAGCAGAGGTTCCCGGTGCTTCCTAAAGAAGACAACGAGCTGACACGACGGGCAGGCGTGGCAAGCTGACGCAATAAGATGATGCAACAAGAGACGTTGGGAGGAAAAACAGAATGAGAGACACAACAAAGCAGGGAGCAGATGGCTCAAGTGGTTAGACACCTCCCTCCTACATCAAAGGTCCCGGGTTCGGCTCCTGGTGCCTCCTAAAGAAACAAGGAACATGAAGAGACTCATCAAGTGAAAAACAACAAGGCGGTGGGGAGAAATACATAAATAAAATAAATCTTAAAAAAAAAAGAATTATGAAACTAAACAGTTATTTAAAAATCGAAATGCTATGGAAAAATATAACGAAAAACTCCTAGGGGAAGATATAAATTAGGCTCCTAAAAATAAATGTCATCTCTATAACCAAATACATAATAAACCTACATCTGGCCATCAAAATTCTGTCTTCATTTTTAGAGATTCTCTGGATTATTATTAGGATATTAACAGTTTGCAAATTCTATAAACAGTATCCTATGTGTTATAAAATATTGAAAAATCTATAAACAATACCAGCTGTGTTATAAAATATTTAAAATCTAGTCAGTGAGACAAACAATTGTTAATTTAAAATACCCTGGTATTTTATACCAAAAGCTTAATTCAGCTTACAAATTATTGTACCAATGGATCAAATTTGCTAACCTGACTGTCTGGAGGAAAGTGAGTTCACCACCACCTGAACTTCCACCATGTGGACCAGCAGCCAGACTTCTGCAATAATAATTTTATAGGTGGCTCAAATGCCTACGAGGACAAAGGCTAGGAATTTTTATATAATGTATTTGGTTTTCCACATGGTTGTATAGATTGTTGCTTTACCTTGGCATGTATTGATTTGCTCTAGTGATGTGGAATCCAGGTCTTTTTTAAATTATTTTTTTTAGGAACAATTGCATTAGAATCCATGGCTTTTATTCAAGTATTTCCCCTGCTTTGCAAAAGTGAAGACAAATGAGAGTCATACAGTCAAAAAAATATTAAGAAGACATACAAGTGGCTGTCCACTGTCAGACAACAAAACCACAAGTATGTCAAGCCACAGATACCGCCAACTCAAGTGGATTTATAAAACATAATTTTAAGACATGCACATGCCCACGAGTGCAGAAATATAAGAGAAAAAAATAAAGCAGGAGTATTTTTTATCCCATCTCAGGGCCACTTCAGAAAATTAACACCGATTTTTAACAAAACCCCATTATTTATAAAATAAAACCCTTAAATTTTCATCCAAACCATGCATCCATCCTTTTCCCTCACAGGAGAAAGTCAAATTCTTTCCTTCTTATTTCACACTCAGACTATACTTTAGACTTAACCAAGATTTGTATATTTGTAGTTCCCTTAATACATTTTCCCCAGTCCTCTCTGAAAAATCAAAATCCATATTTCCTCCTTTAAAGCCCTTTCCCCACTTATTCCGCAAAACTTTCCTAAAATGGTGCTGTTTCATGTGTTTTCTTTCAAGACGCGTCACTGACAGCACAGCCGTTAGCCACACCTGGCTTTAACTTTTGCCTCGGACTTTACTTCCAGGCATCAACAGATTTTTCAGGAAAATCTATTCTTTTCCTCAGTTTTATAGTCATGTCGGATGGAGGGCTGGGACAGAGCGCTCTGAGTTCTGACAGACTCCATGAAAAAACTAAAGCTTGCCTTTATAAACCGAGAAGGGACGAAAAACATTGAATTAGCTCGGGGCCAAAATTTTCCTGAACATGTAAAACTATTGAAGAAGCGCGGCCAGTTCTGTTGCACCTTTGCAAGTACAACCCCTCCAGGCCAGGGCAATAAAACCGGAGCTGCATTCACTGCCCTCTCTCTAGAAGTCACTGCGCTTCAAGCAGAATAGAAGGAGCCTCCTGCCGGGCCAGCCCCCTCCTGGGCAGGGGGCAGCTCGTCCCTGCTTCCCATTTCCCAGAGCGATCAGAGCATTCGCAGCCGAAAAGACAGGACAGCGGGAGGCTCTGCTGCTCTCCTGGAGGGCGGAGGAGCCCCTCCCTGCCCCGTGCTCCCCTCACCAGTGCAGGCCACGCAGGCCCTGGGTCTCCAGCAGCGCCCCCGCCAGGGGACATCCGGGGCATCAGGGAAAAAGAAAACCATCATGGTGAGGATGCCGGGCAGCAGCGAACTCAAAAGAACTTTCTGGAAAGCAGAACTAAACACGGCCAGGGCAGTGAGAGCAAATGTGAGGCCGCCTCCGCGGGCCGTGGCACCCACCCCAGAAAAATGCCCCGGCCAAAACGAAAGCCTTCCATCAGGCAGCAAGTGTTTAAAGGGCAACTGGCAGGAAAGAAGTCCGACCACGCTCTTGCAGCTTTGAAACGGAGGCAAACTGCGGTACCCAAAGAGGCAGCCAACAGATGCCACACACAGCCCAAAGCAACGCCTTCAGCCCTGCCTGTTCCTGCAGTTTCCTGATTCCAGAAACGCTAGCAATGAAAGCAAAAGGACAAGTCAAAAGCAGCTGAACTTGGTATTTGATCGACTGTTAGTGGGGAGAGACGAGGATCCCTAAGTACCTAAATTTCTGGCTTGGGAGGACTAGGCAAGACTGACCAAAAAGGGGAATACAGTAAAAGAGATGGGCTTGGGTTTTAAAGGACCAGGGGGGATGCTAACTGGACTATCCAGGAAGCAGGTGGATACAGATTTAGAGTTCAGGAGCATGGGGGCTGGAGATGAAGATTTGGGAGTTGTCAGCAAACAGAAAAGAGCCCTTGAATCTTTCAAGTAAGAAAAGAAGAGGTCTGAGGACAGAATCCTAGAAAAAGTAGTTATTTACTGAGCAAAGGAAGGAAAGCAACAGACTGGAGGGAGAAATGGCTGAGTGCAGTAATAAAGTGCAGAGCCCATGGGAAGACGAGGAGGAGTGCGCTGTCCCCGTGAGGCGGCCGAGAAAGCTGAAGCTGGGTAAGACCTGGGAGGAGAGAGCCGGCGACGGCGGTGTGCTGTGGCTCAAGCAGAGCCTGACGGTGAAAGAGGAGAGGAGTGGACGACTGTCACAGAACAGTCCACTAAACCCAGAAGCTCCCAGCTGGCTAAGTTCCTGATTAACAAACATGAGGGCACAGGAAATGGGATCCCAGCTCTAACTCTTCTAATTAAACAGCTCTGGAACCCCAGCCCTACTTGGTAGTGACCCAGTGCTCATCCCACTGCCTCCGAAATGGGCCACAACCAAGGACCACAGCCAAATAAAGAGCATCCTACCAGGCAAGAAGAAAAAGGCGCATGCAACTTCCAAAATTAAGTTTAAAATGTCACTGTAACCCAGGGTACCATTTGTTAACTTTTATTAACTGAAAATCACTTCTAATATAATTCCCCAATATTCTGGACCTAAGATTTTTCCTAAGAAAGTGAATGCTGGCTGCCAGGAAAGTCTCCATGCAGTGGCAAAGGCAGGTCTGTGTTAAATGACTCCTCTATTTGCTGAACAAAAATCTAGTGGTTTGTACTCCTGTGAATCCACGTTTAAGGAACTTACCCAGAATCAAGAGATAAGCAGTTCCAAGGGCAAGAAAAATCAATATTTACCAAATCCAAAAGTAAAATGCTGCAGTCTGAGGGAAAAAACAACAAAAAATGAGCATTTTTTCCTACTTAAAGAATAAATGTAGTGGATTTCATCAGCAAAAACAATCCCTGCTACACAAGAACTTATCTAAGAGGGAGGAGGCCACCGTCCTTAAGGAAACTCTTCCTATCCTTCAGAAGTCTTTAAAAGGCTCCAACTAGAAAACCACCAGCACTTTTCTAAAGAATCAGCGCTTGCTAGGAAAAGCTTTCTTGAATTGTGGACATTAACCCTTTAGACTGCTGCAGTGCCCACACCTGTGCTGAAGAAGCAACCTCCTAAGTACTGTCCCGAAAGAGTGTCCAGCGCTCCTCATTGCCACGATGTCCTCCCACTCACACATATCATTTAAATGGCTCAAGGAAAGCAGGCGAAGTGAGACCGAGAATTTAAAGAATAAGGACAAAATCAAAGAAATACATGAGAAAGAGGGTAAGAAAACAGGAGGAGAAAGTTGCAGAAAGTACAGAAAGTCTGTACTAGAGCAGGCAACATTACTAGCACTAGAGCAGGTAACAGAGCAGAGGGCTCTTAACAGTTGTAAATGCGCCTCGAGCTCCCTGGCAGCCAAAGTGAAGGGAAGAACAGGGTTTCAACACATTACTATCCAAAGTCACTTCTAGGAGATGAAAAAAAGCAAGATGTTGAAGAAAATGTAACGCATAGCACAATACCATTTCCTTTTGTTTTTAAAGCACATATGCAAATGCAAGTGCTTATATATTAATATAAATTATATATTAAAGTTCCTGGAAGGCCGGTGAGCAACAGTGGTTATTTTGGGTTGTGGGGCTTGGGAGGTGGAGAATCACTGGGTAGGAAGTATTTCACTTTATACTATTTTTATACTATTTCCATGTTTTTATTACAATGAACACACATTACCTTATCATTTAAAAATCCAATTTAAGTAAATGCAAAATAATAAAGAAGATATTGGAGGGCAATATGGCCCAAGGGTCAAGTAACTGATTTAGATTCCAAACACATTTAAAGGATAAAAATGAAGACGCAGTACTTCAACCACACCGTGACAACACAGCAACAAAATCAGCGTTGCTCTATTATCATTTGGGTTCAAACTTAAAAGTCAAAGCAGATATCAAAGCTGTTTCACAAGACTAAAGAGAGAGAAAAAGAGAAGGAACGGAAATGTGAGAGAAAGACAGAGCGGGACAGACACAGAGAGAACATGAATAAAGCGAAAAGAATGAGGATGAGCGTTTTCCAGAACAACTCACAAGAAGCAAACAAAAATCCAAATACACAAAATTCGAGCCTGCAAGCAGCTGCAACCCCAAGGCACGGCCCTGGGTAAGCCGTGACGATGAATGTGCACATGGTACTCTGAAGGGAAGGAGAGCTCCTCTGCTGAAGCCCGTCTCCTCGACTGTCTTCACCAATAGAGAAAAACGTTCCTGGAGAATTCAGTGACAAGCTAGGACTCTCGCTACAGAGTGATAAACTCACAAAACAAATCATAAGAGCTTGCCCGTAAACAGATGCATCTATTATGTGCAACATATTGTATCTTAGAATTTTCTGTTTTTAAATATATATTCACATCTGTTATCATTTTTAAGGTACTTAAAATACATATACATAAATTACAAACAAATGCTCATGTGAGTCCAAAGTCACCACATTCTTACAAAAAAGTAAGGAAGTACTTATCTAAAAGGTCACAAGCCAGAGGAACTGAGAACTAGGCTTAAATATCTTAATAATTTGGGTAGAAGAGCTAGCTGTTAATAATAATGACAAGTCCATCAGTTCAGAAAATAATCTGGTACACCACAAAGGGAAAATGTAAGAAGCATTTTAATGGTAGTCACAAATAACTAGAAATTTTTATACTATTTTTGTATTGAAAAAACATTTCATACTAAATGGCAATGTTCCCATATACACACAAAAGATTAAAAACATATTAACAGGCTCAGGAATTCTACCCTAGGTGGAATGCCCAAGAGAAATGAAAACAAATGCCCACCCAAAAACTTGCTTATGAATGCCCACAGAGGAATTATCCATGACAGCCAAGAAGCAGAACCAACCTAAATGCTTACTGACTGACAAATGGATAGATAAAATGTGGCCCATCCACACAATGGAATATTATTTGGCAGTAATATAATGCTGCAACACGGCTGGACCTTGCAAACATGATGTAAGTGAAAGAAGCCAGAGACAAGAGGCCCCATGTTGTATGAATCCCGGTATGTGACAGACCCAGAGCAGACAAATAGAGGGGCAGAAAGTAGATGAGCAGTCTCCATGGAGGCATGGGGGTGATGGCTAGGGGTAATGGGTTTTCATGGGGTGATGAAATGTTCTAAAACAGACATGGTGATGGGTGCACGAAGGACAAGTGGATTGTCCACTTTAAATGGAAGAAGCGCATGGTGTGTGAATTATATCTCAATAAAGCAGTTAAAAATCAAGAAGCATATTCAAAGTCGAGAATCCCCTCCATTGCATTCTTCATAAAACCTGTACCTGAGCCAATGCTGCCAGCAGGAAGAACCTAACCCAACCCAGCCTCGCCCTCCCAGCGCCAGCGCAAAGCACACCCCTTGCCACCCGCAAAGCCATACCAACACCAACAGGCAGGCAGTCAGCAGCACAGCTGGCGGACACCTACTCCCAAGCACCTGAAGTCAAGGGCACCAGGTGTCTCGACCGCCACACCTCCCTATGCCCAGTTCTCAGGGCTGCTTACCTGAGCTCTTGACCCTGAACCCACAGATCCCGGGGTCCCGCCCACCTGCGAGAGATATTCTCTGAAATAACGTAAAATACGATGTTTCCCAAGAATTTCCATTTCCTGAGGTTGAGTTAAATAGAACCATTTAAAAAGAATTTATCATACTGAAGGGAAGAAAAAGAATGAAACAATTCTACCGGATCACTAAAAATGTCCAGTCAATTCATCAAAGGCAACTCAGACACACACTGGCGCAGCTCAGCCCAGCGAGGGTCCTGCTGCCGTCATGCATCTGGACGACCGCCCTGGGGCAGTTGAGAGAAACTGGCTAAACTGAGGCGACATCCTCGCTACGAACAGCGGCTTCGCTAGCGACACCTATAGCTAAACGGCTTCTGCCAGAGCCCCTGAAAGCAAACCAAGAACGGGAGACCCGCCCAGAAACGCTAGTGGGCTTCTACTTAATCCCTAAGCACCCGCCCCTTCTGAACATGCTGTAACTAATAAGTTTCCAAGTCCAGTTTGCTTTATTTGAAAGTCTGAGGCAATGAAATGAAGTCTTTCCCGGCCATCATGGCCTCTACTCTCTGGAAAGAAAGCCAGTGTCCACAGGAAGCTTTTCAGCCAAAATTAATGTTTTCCCATTTCAGCTTTAGAATGAGGCTTTATAAAATATTCAATTTTGATCATATTTTCAAAATCTGTAAGCATCCTACAATGCTTCTCACCCATCTCTGACATATATACGAGCATGGAAGGTAGGAGAAATAGATTACGTGCACTTGACCCGGAGAAAGGAAAAATAACCTTCAGGGGCTGTGCCTTTGGCACTCGCTCCCAGCAGCGTGGGGTGGAGTCCAGCAGGTAGCAGGGCAAGTACCGAGGCCAAGTCACTTCGTAGGTGACAGCCTTTCACTGAACAAGACCCACCACTGGCTTCACCTGTGTCCTAAAGCTTTTCAACTGCCTCCTTTGAAAAACCTAAATGAATCTGAATGGCAGTGATTTTAAATCAGGTATTATTTACAAACCAAAAATAAACAAAAACAAATGCTTTCTGAACAAAGGTCAAGTTATTAATTATGAAAATTAACAAAAACAATAAGTTACAGGTAAAATATACACACAAATCCCCAACTCCCCCAAATTATCCTATCCATGGAAAGCATAAACTACAAAAGCAAACAAACAAAAACAACAAAACAAGTCAAAAGAGTGTAATGACATAGCTTTTCCTCGGCCAGGTAGCCTGTAGGCCTCTCTGTGACAGCCGATGAAGGTAAGGAGCTATTTCCACGGAGAAATCCACCCAGGGCTCCCCGGTCCCCAGCTGTCCTGGCGTCCCGGCAGCCCCCCGCCTGCGCACTGTGTGACACTCAGCTCCACCTGCACTCAAGCCCGTTCTAGCCAGTGGTCTCTCTCCAGCAGGATCTCCCACGTCTACAGTCACCAGGTACAACACCTGATACTTTCATTAGAGCCCTGGTTACACTTCATTAATTCCACCTGGATAACCCCTGACCACCTTCATTTCTGTTTCAGCAACACAAGCCTGACTGACCCAGAAAATGGAAGTGGGATTTCAGAAGCATCATTTTCCTCTTTGATCTTCCTCTTTGATCTCCAGCTGACCCCATCCCCTGGCTCCCTTCCCTCAGAGCAGACACTCCTTCAGCTCTCTTACCTTCCTAAGAAGAAATCCCCCAGCTCCACCTTCACTGTTTACCTTCACTGCCTCAAACTCTCCACCTCACGGCCTCCTCAAGCACCTAAGCTCCCCGGTACTCAGGAATTCACGGGGAGGCCCCGACTTCCCACAGCCTGGGCCTGCAGCTGTTCCTCCAGCCTGGCGCACCGTCCATCCTTGGACTCTGGGCCCAAGACTCCCCGCCCTGCCCAGCCCACTCCCCAGCCCCGCTCTCTGTTTCTCTAAAGGCCCCCAGGCTGAGATGGGGGAAGGATCCCCCACGCCCCCTCTCTCACCTACCCTCAGAGCCAGATGCAGTGGCTACTTCCTGCCAATTCTATTCACCCAAAACTACCCCTGCATTCTCCTTTTCCTTGGTGTTCCCATTCGTTCTTGCCTGAATCGATGGTGCCATCGTGCCTGCCCCCTCCTACCTCCTGGCCCTCTCGTGCCATGCCATGCTGCCGCCACTGCCAGAGCAGCCCTCCTAAAGCACAGGGTTGTGCTTAGACAGAGCCAGGTCCAAAGCCTTTGACAAGAAATCCAAGTCCCGCGACCCCATCCTGCCTTTCTATTCTGCCCTTCCCCCTGGGCACTCCTCGGCATTGCTAAGCCTCTGCCCCAAGTGCCCCTTCTCCCCCGCCATCCCTACCTTTAGAAACCTGTGTGAAACACTGAGCAGCTCCCCCGTTTGCCCAAGAACCTCCCTCCCAGCCTGAATTGCTGTAGGACCTTGTATCTCTCTTTCAATAATTGTTTCATTCTACTTGTTCTCTTTTATTGCTATAGCTATGGAGTTTTATCTGCCCTCCAAAATTCCAGAGGTTCTAAAAGGCCTCACACCTTTTCATATTCATGTCTTTTCTTGACCAAAAATCCCCAAGATGCGCACTCTCACCTGTTGTTGAATAAAGAGAACAAATTCCACAGATAAGCATATTTTTAAAAGGCTTGAAATCTGTAAAGCACTGACAAAGCAAAGAATGACCTGAGAGTACTGAAAGCCAGTGTGTGTCCCATTTCTACAGCTCATCAAGCATTCCCCAGCTGCCTAATTACCCCCACTGAGGCCACCGCTTTCTTCACTGAATTCTTTGTGCCATCATGAAACCAAAAGATACCTTCCCAGGGTGCTGCAGGGATACATCTCAATCTACGAGAAAGAGGAGGGAGAGGAACGGAATCAGGATCACTGAATGCCATTCATAAATTTGCCTTAAATACTAAATCTTGCCATCAGTGTCATTTACAAACTCAACCCCTCGTGACGAATTTCAAAGGCGCATTTTCTGTTCAAGTTCATTAAATGATTGAAATGATGACCTCATGGGCTCCAGCTTTGCTGATGTCAGTAAGGCTCTATCAATGTTGATAAAATGTAGCGCTGAATTGTCAACCTTCCTATCTCAGAGATAACGACACTGAGGCTCAGAGAACCTCAACTGACCCAGGCACACGGCTAGTGAAGGGCAAGGTCAGAGCCCACTGAAGGCTACTCAGCCCC
Organism: Tolypeutes matacus; assembly: GCA_026826555.1. Classification (NCBI taxonomy): domain Eukaryota; kingdom Metazoa; phylum Chordata; class Mammalia; order Cingulata; family Chlamyphoridae; genus Tolypeutes; species Tolypeutes matacus. The sequence continues at coordinate 4,806,947 of JAKSZT010020074.1, read as the reverse complement.
TCCCTCCAACACAACCGTGAATCCAAGCAGGAAAGAAGTAGCTTCTGTGGAAGCCCCTCGGTAATTTTCTGGAGGAAACCTGGTCGAATGGGAGCAACGTCACTCAATCTTTAAAACGCCACTTGTGGAGCAGATGTGGCTCAAGCAACTGGCGCCCGCCTTCCACCTGGGAGGTCCCAGGTTCGGTTCCCGGCGCCTCCTAAAGAAGACAAGCAGACAACGCAGGAGCCGTGGCGGGGGTGGGGGAGCGCCACCTGTGCTTGGCACTCCAGAGCTGCGGGCACGCTCTGTGCACTCGTATGTGTGGGGGGGCCGATGACCTCTCTTTGTATGAACTGGTCTTATCCTGTTTTAAATAGAAGTGGCCCAGCATGAGGAAGCTTCCATCCGCAACAAGCGCTGGCCAAATGCAAGAGCAGACACCACTTTCCAAAGCAGATGGGAGTTTCTACAACCCTTTCCTGTTTTCCGCAGTCATATGTCCTCTTTGTGAGGAAACATATTTAAAAGATCCATTTATAAATAAAAGCCTGCAAAGATCCATGCTCTATTTCCCCAGGATCCGGTGACACGGCATTAAAAAGCACAATGTTTCCTAACTCACCCACACTGAGAGCAGAACCCAACACATATTATTGGACCATTTAAGAATAATAAACCAATATCTATTTCTTATCAGCTAATCCCACAGATTTGCATATGCCATTATTCTTAAATCGGGCTGCCACACTATGACTAATACTGTGTCCTTGATTAAAGGCCACCATCTATTTAAGGTAAAACACTCATCCAGTCTCCCCTGAGACTTTTGCAGGGGAGGCAGGGATAATACTTCAAGTCTGGATAAATGGTTTAAAAATAGAAACAAATAGTTATTAATTGAAATGTCATGAAAAATATAATGAAATGCCTCTTGACCATAATGAAAATCTACTTATATTAAGATAGAGTAAACCTCTAAATGAATGAGCAAAAACTAAGAACCAGGAGCTTTAAATGAACTACACCACAACAAAGAGGAGGAGGGAAAGGAAGAAAATGAATAAGCCATCGGGGCAGCTGACCAGTTCCTTGAGCATTTCCTAGGAAATGAAGAGGACATTTCTTCCTTTCTCGGAACGGGCCATCTCACACAGGGTAAGGGATTCAGGGCCTTAGTGGAAGCTCATTCGTGACCGCTGAGAATCGCTGGACTTCTCCTCGTCAAATGCCGGTGACACCACCTGCGCCATGTATACAGCCCACACCTGTCCTCAAGATGACGGGAAGACTTTGCATTCGCCGTCGAGGAGGAAAGACTCGTCTGCGGTGCTCTCGCTGCCCGGAGGTGAGTGCCGCGTTGGCGACACGAATGCAGCCCCATGGCAGCCGGGCGGGGTGCAGGAGCATGGCCAGAGCTTCCCCGGAAGGGAAGGGAAGGCGGCCTCCCAGGAGAAAGGCCCGGCCAGGGAGCCCCCACGTAGGGCAGAGAAGGGTTTCCTACTCAGTGTGTCTGCTCGTGTTCACAATGAAACGGCCGTTTCTCCCTGAAATGGTGCAGAGCCCATGTTTTAACTCACTTGAATTGGTATTTCTAATAATCATAATTATTATCAAAGATGCATGACAATAAGAGACATTTTTCAAGTGCTGTACAAGTCCTCCTCAAGACAACCCTAAGAGAGTAAGTATCGCTGTTATTATCATCCCATTTTATAGATGGAGAAACTGAGGCCCAGACAGGTAGGGTCATTTGCCCTGGGCCTCCCTGCCTGCACTTGGCCAAGAGTCAGAATTTGACCTCAGGCTGCCTTCAGAGCCACCCTCTCCCCAAGCTTTACTCATCAACCCGCTTAAGCCTTTACGCTGCCTCAGGCTGCTTGTGCCATTGAGGCCGCCCCCCCCAGGAGCCCATGGGCAGGAGGGGCTGCACCCAACGCCAGCCCCCTCCCACCCACGCCACTGAAATCCTTCCCGCCCCTCGCCTTCCTTCCCTTTCACTGGTCCAGACTCCAACCCCTCTTCTCTCCTCGAGATAATGCCACCAGCCTGGCAGCAGAGTTAAAAGGAAGCAGGTGAAGGGTCTGAGACATGCCAGCCTCACTGAGCTGTCTTCTCCCCAGAGAGGGTGTGGTCCAGGCACGAGGGACGCAGAGGTGCAGGGAGAGTGACCGAATGGCCAAACAGCCCGCAAGAACCCGGGGTCTTTGGTCACATCACATCACATTTCAGTAAGCTCAGAACATTTTAAAGTGTTACAGATCTCCTTGCTCTTCCAAAACTGTTCTTACAAAATGATTTAAAAACCAGAGGCCTGTCTGTCCACCAGGTAAACAGACGGTGCCTTTATTAGAACAGAAACAGCAGCTAAAAGATGAATTTACCTGGGAATAGGAGGCAAAGGAACCGAAACGGGAGCAGAAGCAGATTAGCCAATAAAATCCAAATAGAGAGCTTAGCAGCACAGGTGGGAGCTGAGAAGTGATGGAAGCAAACAGCACTTAAAGTGACATTTCCATTTTGTAGCCACAGCCATGACAATGTGTTATGATCTCATTAAATTCACAAGCTAGCCCAAAATAAGCCAAGCTCAAAACCAGCAGAAGGTGCCTACAGTCAACCAACAAGAGGAGCCCAATACTTAGCACTCCTTCTGCATTCTTGCCAAGAAAGAAAGAAAGAGAGGCAGATACACACCAACGCTTCCACACTGCACTCTGGGTGGGGGCTTGGAGCTCTGGCTCAAGACAGGGGGCACCTAACAGTACAGGTGGAGCTCGGGACACCTAACAATACAGGCAGAGTGCTGGAAACCTAACAATTCAGGTGGGGTGCTGGGCACCTAAAAATACAGGCAGAGTGCGGGAAACCTAACAATTCAGGTGGGGTGCCGGGCACGTAATAATAAGGTGGGTGCTGGGCACCTAACAACACAGGTGGGAGCAGGGCAACTAAGAGTTCAAGTGGGAGCTGGGCACCTAACAATTCAGGTAGGGGTTGGACACCTAACAGTTCAGGTGGGCACTAGACACCTAACAGTTCAGGACGTGTGTCCTTCTTGGATGGTCTAGTGTTAGTCCCCCACAGGGTGGTAAGGCACTTCGTTATTTCTATCTCAACTATGTTGTAAACACTGATTCACAGAATCACAGTCAGAACTGGGACGTCACAGGAAGTCATTTAAGTCTTCTTCTCTTGTACAGTCAGTCTAACCTTGTCTTCTCCAGATAATGAGCTAGAAGTAGTAGAGGTGGGGCATCTTAAGTTTTGGGGACACTTTGGCAAACTCAACCAAATTCCAGGTCAACTTCATGTAGACTGAAGTACCTCTCCAGAAATAAATGAAGTAGAAAAGAAATTCACGATTGTGTACTTCTTGAGAAATTTCCCAAGGAACATTCACACCTTCTCCCATGCAGCCAATCAACAGCTGCAGAGGTCAACGGACTTCCCCCAGATCTGGATAGAGAGGTTGCAAAGTCGAATTCCGCCTCGTTACGCAGTTACTCTAGTT
>JAKSZT010020074.1:4767065-4803444 GCA_026826555.1 Tolypeutes matacus | reverse complement strand
CTGGATGAAGGGGTGGTAAAGTCGAATTCCGCCTCGTTACGCAGTTAGTCTAGTTCTTTCTACCATGGGCTGCACTTCTAGATGGACTCTGGATGAAGGGGTGGTAAAGTCGAATTCCGCCTCGTTACGCAGTTACTCTAGTTCTTTCTACCATGGGCTGCGTTTCTAGACTGAGCAGATTGATGGGCGTCCTCCAGTTACAATGGCCTCGTGTGCAGGAGGAGGCACTGCTCAAATGCCAATTAGCCCAGGGCCAGCAGAGCTGCTGCACTTCACTAAGGGATGTGAGGTTGTGGTCAGACTCTACTTAGTGATTTAAAGTATTAATAACTACTCAAAAGTAGTCGATTGGTACAACAACACAGTGGGCCTATTGACCAGTTTGATATGATTTTTCTGGGCTTAACCACAAAGATAGCAAATTTTTAATATTCTACTAAGACCTCGAGGGAGCCATTTTTACTTTCAACTCACTGACTCTGATCGGGAAGCAACTATATCTAATACAATGGGCCAACAATATCAAATGCTTCTATTTTAAAGGACTGGATGGTTTATTTTCATCAAGAGTTGCATGTGGGCAATTTAACTCTCATCTTAAAAAAAGATTCTTCTTTGAGAAAACAAATTCTGTCCCAAGGAACATAGGGTTAATTAAGCATTAATGCAAACATTCCATTTTAAATCTTTAAGTGTAAATAAAACACACTTGGCACATCCTGATTTTTGTTTTTGGCTGTTACTGATCTTGGGTGACCCAGCACCACGCTTAGTTCTAGTATGCCTAACACAGGATATAAGTATAAAGAATTATAGTTTCCAAACATTAAATAATTATGACAGAGGAAAAGAGCAGGGCCAAAGTTATCCATGTCAAGTACTAAGAAGACACAAAAATAAGTATTGCTCAGATGAATGACTAGATGGACACATGAATAAAATTGAAATAGGTCCATTTTTAAAAATTCCTTGGCTAGCTACGAGCACTAAAATTACTTGAAGCAAATGGGTTTTGAAAATCAACATTAAAGCCTTTTAGTCTATAACTAAACTAAAGTGCAGTTATTAATTTCCTGTGTTGTGAACTTACCTAAACAATGCACAAAAGTATAAATCCAAAGCCCAGGTTGACTGGCTTGTGGCAGAGAGCACTTGTGCAAACTGAAGAGGCACTCCTGATTAAGGATATCATGGGCAAGAGGACACTGCCCAGAAGCGGCAACAATGAAAAGACGAATATAATGAAAAACTTTTGAAGAAAAAAACTCAGCCACATAGATTTTCAAATTTAGAAGTCCTGGGGCATTACAGAGGAGGGGAAAACCTCGAACTGATATCCCAAAGCTTCCCTTTTCCAAAGTAGGACATTAAAAATTATGACATTAAAAATTATGACACTAATTATAACTTTCAAATAGTGACAGATGGTTTTGCAGAATGGTCTCTGTACCTTTTAATTTAGCTTGCAAAAAAGTTCCACCTTCTGAATTAACAATCTATGCATCCCCTTTTTAAAACACCAAGCTGCAATTTAGTCAAGGCAGCTTATGGCGAGCCAATGCGGTACAGTCAAGTAGGGAGTTTTCTATTAGTCTGCTAAATCCAGGGACAGCATTTTGATTATCTGGAGAAACAGATGGACTGCATTTTCCAGACATTCTTCCCTAAACTCCCGGGCAAGCTTGAGGCCGCGCTCCCCTACAGGTGTACTTCCCAGGAGAGCGGCAGCTCCACGCAGCTTGTGAGATGCAAAGTGATTATGCTCCAGCACAAGCCAGGCAGAGCCCATGATGGGCTTTATGAGGATCCATGTAAAAAGGACACATTTCTAATGGAGACATCTGCCTCAGCTCTCCCGAGACGAGCTCCTCATACAGACCCGAGAGCTTCAGACTCCTGTGGTTTACCCACGTAGCATGGCTGAAATGACTTTAGACCAGAAACTGTTCAAAGCAAAGCTAACCCCTATGTACAGCCTCTGCCTTCACACACGTAACCAAGTAACGTCAGCAAGGTCCAGCTTTAAGAAATGCCACTTGCCGATGATGCCAAGAGAAATTAGGTGCCAAAAGCAAACCTGAGTACCAGATTGAGGTGACCTGCTGATTAAGACTTCCAGTGGTGCTAGTCTAAATTTAGGGACTAGATTAGCAAGTGAAATCACGATGCTGTTTCAGAGTAATTAACTGATGGCAGGGAGTAGATAGCTGGGCCAATGAGCTATTAAAAAGATTCTCGGTTTGTGTGACCTAACATGCCACCTGCACGCTACAGATCACTGTCCTCTGCCCACGGTGTAAGGGCACAGTGAGAAAGTTCACCCCAATGTGGTAGCAAATCGTGTGGGCGGATGGGAGGCAGACCACGTTCCTGTTTATTCCTCTGAGCTCTCCAGAGACTACTCCTATTGACTCTGAATGTAACCAACAGTTAACAGAATTATAGCCCAACTTCTGCTTGAAAATCAACAACGCAGAGGCGGAGTCGGATTCATGGTGCTTTTTCAAGAATGGATTTCTGTTCACAGAGCCAACCCTGCCTTCTCCCGTCTTCCTGCAGGATCCCTCACCAGCGCCTGAGCATGCTGGCATGCCGAAGCCCCCCGAGCCCAGAGGAGAACTGGCGGGGTCGACGTCAGAGGCCGTCCAATGAGCCTGCGGGCACGAGTTCGGGAGACTTAAGAATTCTTTTCAAATGCTGGGTCCTATCAGAGGAGGATATTGAATAACTACAAGAGAGATGAAAATCAAAGTAAAAAGGCTACCGATAAAAAAAGCAATTAGAGAAAACACACATTTCCAAAGCAACCGCTGATACATGACTGAGCAAGAAACGAAACAGAGTCACAACTATGCTTGCCACGACGACGCTCGCTGCTGCCAACTATTTCGGCTTGTAGCTTAATCCAAGAGATGTGCCCCCAGTTCTTTCTCTCATCCACAGGACTCATTTTTATTCATTTGAAGATACCCAATAAATTGTGTTAAATTCTGGTCCCAAATCTTATGAAGTGGTTCTTAAGAAACAAAGTTGGTTATGAAGAGTGCACTGTGAGACCCATTTAAGCAGTAGCCTCAGAGTCCACGATTTCTTAAGTGGTCCCAGATGTCACCAATGTCTGTGCTATGGTGTTCTGCTTGGCCAGGTCAGAGTAACTGAATTAAACACAGGACAAAATGCAACACCACCTTAGGGTCCAAAAGACGGCACCATGTGGAAACTGGTCTGAGCAAAGGTCCTGTGGTAGGAGTACGTTTGGTATGTGCAAGAGAGAGAAAAGGCTAGGGTGGCTCAAATATTGGGGGCCAGGAGGCAGGAGTGCCAAAAAAGAATAAGACTAGAGAGACGGATGGAAGCCAGGGCAGGCAGGATGGGAGGTAGCTTGTATTTTATTACAAGTGTGACAGGAAGCCTAGGGAGGGTTGATTTATTTGGGGGATTTTATACACATATATAACAGAATTTCTCATTTTAGCCATTTTTCAGTGTGCAATTCAGCGACATTAATTACATACATGCTGTACTACCATCATCACCGTCCATTACCACACTTTCCCATCACCCCAAACAGAATCTCCGCACCCCAACTCTTTTCCATGGCGGCTCCACCATTTTTCATTCCCACCAACACCACATAGGGTTCCAGTCTCCCCACACCCACACCCAGGCTCATTGTTCTCCATTTTCTCATAACCACCATCCTAGTGGGTGTGAAGTGGGTGGATGGTGGTGGGGACTGGATCATGAGCCTGCAAGGAGCGTGTTCACGCCCCAAGCCTGGTACTGTGGTACACTGGCAGGGAGGGCGAGGCCAGGCCAGGGCATGGCCCTGGTGCCATGTGACTGGAGGCCTCCAAGGAGGGGCAGGAAGCCGAGGAGGTGGCAGCGGGGGCATCAGCCACGGGACGGGAGACCACAGACACTGCCCACCCGGGAGCAAGCGAGCCCTGGCCACGTCTCCTGCTGGACTCCGAGCCTTCGAGCCGAGACCGTGGCTCCCGTGTCTACGCCAACTGCGCGTGACGTCTGCCACGGCAGCCCTGGCTGCAGGACAGAGGGCTCCGCGCAGGGACAGGCCGTGCAGGGGCAGCGTCTCTAAAAGATCACCAGGCCGCAGAGGAGACGGTAGGGAGCAGCGCCAGAAGCACAAAGTAAGGAGAGAGGGCGGCCGTGGCTTCGTCCAGCCCAGAACACAATGGCTTTGTCCATCACGGTGGGGAAGAGAAGCCGCCGGACTGGGAAGGCCCCGGGGCTTGGTGAGGGACAGAACGGGGCGGCCTGGCGAAGGTGAGATGAGGCGGCTTTGCCCTCAGCTAAGGGGTCCCGAAGCAACCGAAGCAGCAGACCCCCCGAGGGGCACTCTACACAGACTGGGGACACGGCCCAGAGACCCACCAGAAGGGTGAGACTTCATGAAACCCACGCCCTGGCTGCGCGCGAAGGCCCAGTGCCCACGTGCGGACACTGCTTCACCAGAAGCTTCTCGAGCAGTTCCACACACTCAGCCCCTCAGCAGCCTTGCAGCACCTGGCTCCCGCTCAAGGACCTTGCACCCTGTACGGGGAGCCGGGAGGAGGGCTCTGCCACCCCCTACCCAAGGCGACACTGCGCCTTACTAGCACCTTCTTAAAGACTCGCTTACTGAAAGCGAAACCTGATCCTTGCTGAATATCAGACTTGCTCCCAATGCCTGCAATTATCAGGCAGTGAGTCCCTTGGGAGGGCATAACTTCGGAAAGCTCACACGTCTAAGCTCACAGACTCCAAAGCCCAAAGCGCTGACCTGATCTGCTCAGTCATTACATGTATCACCTTAACTCCACCGACAAGGTAACTGGCAGAGTCCATTAAAAGCGTCAGCCCATTGCATGGCACGAAAGTGAACACGAGCTGACGGCAGCGATGGCTTTCTCCTGTGACCCTGCCGGCTGTGCCAGCAGTGGATCTGGTTACTGAAAATGCTGTTACAAGAGCCAGCCACCAACCAGTTCCCACATTTCTCACTCTCTCTCTCCCTCTGTCTCTCTCTTTGGTTTGCACTAGAAATTGCACTTAAGAATGTATAAACTTTATATTATCTCAAGTGTTTTGTGCAGGATGATGTCACCACACCAAAATAACAAAAACATCAGCATTTCCCAATGTCCAACGCTGATTTATAGAAAGTACTATACTAAGACTAAGTTCATCTGTGAACTCTGATCATTATCACATTTTAGGTTAATGAAACTTAATTTCAATCAGAACTTAATTTCAATCATTTCTAAGAGAAAATATCCTCAACATGTTATGACATGAAAAAGGTCATAAAATACATGCCGTGTTAAAGTTCCTAGAGGCACTGGAGTGTGAACTTAAGTACCACTCGAGTATGTATACAGCATGAAAATTAATTCTTTTTAGCAACTGAAAAAGATAAACATTTGGAAAGGATAAGGGAGATTCAGCATGAGAATCAAAACGTCTGAAATCCTCAAAATAACGTCTTCGGCTAACTTTCTAGAGATCTTGGATATCAGGAAACTACTCTTAACTTCCATTTATACCAATTAAATCTGAAAATGAAAATCTCTGACTTTATACTTTAAAAATTCCTTAGTATTATGTTTGCTAGATATAAAGCTAGAAAAAAACAATGGGGAATGCACTAAAGTCAAAGAATTCTTGAGATGACTTGCAAGAAACATAGATCTGCAGCCTTTTAAAGTCGGGCTGATACAATAAATAGAATATCGATTCATTTCCAAGCAATTTTCTACAAGTAATCGACAGGCCACCTCTTGCCAAACCAATGATAAGGAACAGTATTCAGGCATAAAGAAAGAAGAGCAGGAACATATCTGGAAGTGGGGTTTAATAAGGAAATTGCCGGGGAAGCTCTATTATTAATGACCTACTGTCTACAATCTGGCACGCTGATGGCTCTTTTGACTCTCCATTCAGTCCATCAGGCATTTTTGAATCTATATTAGGTGCTAATGCTGGCTATCGGGATTGTGACTCTCCGTGTCCAGCAAACCTTTAACAGATAAGCTACCGGGTTTTGATGGTGGAAGATGTATTCTGCTACATGTTGAGCACACTTTCTGTTCAGGACTTAAAGAAAAATGACGGATGAGCAGGTCCCACGAGCAGGTCCAGAGGGGGTACACTGAGGTCCAAGAACCAGGAGGGCATTTCTGGCCAGCGCCCAAGGAGCCTGTGTGCGCCCTCTGTGAGGAGGAGAGCTCCAGCCCAGGGCAGCAGTGCCACGGGGACCAGGCACATGCAGAGCCGCATGCCCTGGAAATGCAACGAGGCTCGGGTGAAAAACTGACGGACTTCGGTAATTTACTCTCTGCCTTCAAATATGCTACAAGAGTCCAATAGTCAAGAGTGAGTCACAGCAGCAAGGTGCCCCCATTCTGTGCGAGGGACACAGTGGGAAAGGCAGGTCCTCGGGAGCAAAGACCCCTGCCCCTGGAGGAGTGCAGGGCTGTGTCTCAGACACTGCAGTTAAAAAGACCTGATGGGCCTCGAGCTCATCTACAGCAGCACTGGAGACCAGCCTATGACTTTACCGAGGGCTGCAGTAACACACCACGTTCAGCTGGTGGCATTCATGCCCCACTCCCCACTCTTCACTCTTCTTCCTCTCTCCTCCCTCCTGGGCCTTCTGAAGAGCTGGGGGGGGGGCGAGATACAATGCTTTAGGAGCAGAGCCCCTACAGCTGCAGGCAGTGCACCAGGTAGGTCCTTGACAGGCCTGTCTAGCTGTCTTGCCAACAACTCAGAGATAAAAAGGGCTGCCTCTACTGCACATTTAGATGTCGGAAACTGGGCTCAGACAGCAGGAAAGCAGCAGAGGGTGTGAACCCGGCCAGCCTCCACGACCACAGGCTCTGGGATGACCACGGCACACCGAAGGGGAGATGAAGAAGCAGTGGACAAGACACAGGTCACAGTAAGGAAAGCCTCCTCTGCCAGCCACACTCCCCTCGCTCGAGTCACTCTCACTGACTGCACTCACAAGAGAGTGCGAGTCTCGCTACAGCGCTGCTGCGTCGACCCCTTCACACCTCATACCTCACGAATGAGGAGGCCGGGCAAGAAAAGAAAGCCTGGGTCTGCTCTCCCCGCCTCAGGGACGCTCAGCCATCCTCAGGGAGCACGCGGTCCATGAAGACACAGACGGCTCTGCCCAGGACTTCCAAAATGGCGGCCCCTATAAGCCTCCCTTAGGACATACCCTGGTACACGCTCTCTCCATGACCAGGCTGCACCCCTTCTTGCTTGGCAAGGCACGAGCTGTACGTGCGCACACAGTTAAAAGTATTCTAAGACCTTCAAGGGGACAAGGGTTGTGACTTTATTTGCTTAGAATAAGTGTATAATAATGACTATATTAACTAAGTTAAATTCCTTTCTCAAACCGGTACAACATCCTATTCTAACATTTTCTGCCAACTCCAACCTTATCTCCGAAAGCAGTAATCCCCAAGAAATTCCATTAATTAAATATTCAAATCTCAAAAAAAGGCAGAGCATTTTTATCAGAGAAAGAATGTGTATGAATGAACCAACTTATCCTGGAAAGTACATTTAAAGGTTCATTCAGTGATTCTGAGAAAACCCAGCATAATTAAATTTGGGAGGTAGAGGGAAGAGGGGAGAGGAGATAGGGGTGAGGGAAGAATGTTCTGAAAATATACAATCTAGGTTTCTTCATATTTGTGTACACAGCTTAGAGAACTTCAACGATAGAATCACTTCCTACGTATTTAAGACTAAAGTGGCAAGTGTCTCAGTCAATACAGTATAAAATGTTGACATCTTACAAAAAATGAGACATTCAAATGATTTGTAAAAAATATCGAGTCCCAGATATGTCTATTAGTTTCCAAAATGAAGGAAGCAGTTACAAGAAAAGTTGTACCATTATATAAATAATTAATATTTTCTAGGGAGTTCACTTTTATATTTTTAATTAACTCAAGTAATTTACATTCTCTAACATCAAGTAGGTGCTGCCTAGTTGTTGAGACAGCAAAGAGACTATACCAGCTCAAAGGAAACTGAAATTTTGTCATAAACAAAGCCAATAAATGTAAGGACAAAAAAAAAGTGTTTGACCTTACAAGTCATCAATGATTGCAGAGAAAATTATCACATTAACAAAGATTGTAAAATTATACAATTCAAGACTAGCAAGAGTATGGCAAGCATATTTTCCTGCTCTCCCTGGTAATGTGTATCCTTCGATCCAGCAAAGCTACTTATAGGAACCCATCCTAGGAAAAAATTATAATGTTAGTCAACTACTTATACACGAGGAATTTGTTGCAGCATTATATATATAACCAAAATTAGAAGCAAGTTTTAATTGTCCACTAGCAGCGGATGTTTAGGCAAAATGGAATTCATGACATGGCCATATTTAAAAAAAAATTTTGTAAACAAAGAAAGGTAAAAATGCTAATGTTATGGGAGGAGCGAAACACAATATACAAAAAACCAATGTATAAAATATTTCAATTTTGCTTAAGTATGATTTACATATATACACACAAAGAAAAGTGGGACGAGACGGAGTCAGCTTCTGTTGTCTCCTCTGAGAAGCAGAACTGACTGGTAAGCTTTCTTCCTCCTTCCTTCAGGCACTGCACAGTGAGCGCTTTTTTTTTAAATATCACCAAGAGTAAAAATGTAAATGCTATTTTTAAAGCTAATGAAATGTTTTGATTTGCCAAACAAAATTAAAAGTGAGTTGCTGTCTATGCATATTCAAAAGCTGAGTGTCATGACATGGCTTCGTATACTTCACAGGCTTTTCTGTAAAGCAAATGCTCAGACCTGAGAGAAACCACCTTCGGGACGGAAAGGCCAGGCTCCGCCAAGGTCAGGGGCTCACTGGCCACTGCCGGCACAGAGGCCCAGCGGGCACGGCGGCTCCCGCCCGCCACACCACCTCCCCCCGCCACAGCAGCCCCCCACCCGCACCGCGTTCCTTCCCAGCCTCTGTGAGACAGCACCCAGAGAACATCTGACAGGATCACCAGCCTCCCTGCCCCTCTGCCCTGACCAACTCCCCACTTCCCGAAACTCGCCTTTGGGACCCGGGACCCTTGCAGAGGCTGAGGTCCCTGGCCCGGCACTTCTGGGTTATTGGAGAAGGTGCCGTGAGCCCTGGGGAGGCTTCTCCCGACTGCAGGGCAGCACTTTGTGCGTTTGGGGTGGGGGAGAGGGGCGCCCCAGAATCGCCCCCACGCTGGGGCCTCTGACTCCTCACACACCCCTGCCACGGGCAGCGGCCGCAGCTCCAAATCAGCTGGCGGCAGGAACATGGCGGCTGCTGTGAGGCCTGCTGGAAGCACTCAATAAATATTTGTTAATCGGGGTTTAATTTAAAGAGCAGGGAGACTAATCAAGAGCAATTAATCAAGAGCACAAACTACACGTTATAAATAAATAAATAGGTTTCGCAATCCCCAACAAGTCTGTCGGTTATTTATCGTCTCAGCAATATGGCATTCAGATCCATGCTAGGAAAGTAGTCTAGAATGGGTTGTCCCAGGCCACTTTCAGGAAAGAAGGAACAGCCCTATGTTTTGAGTATTAGAAATTCTGTCATTCTTCCACCAGATAAAAGAAGGAAATTCGTTTTATCTGGTAGAATGAGAAGTGCTCCCTGTGAAGAGGTACAAAACATAATGATTTAAAAAGCTTAAAGGGAATAGCGTGTGTCCTGAAAGAGCCATGTCAAATGGGATTGTGCACAATTATGAAGCAGCAGCTTTAAGGAACAACTTAGAAGACATAAAAGAAGCAAAGCAAAATGACGCAAGGCCGAGTAGCTTTTGCAGTTACGTGCCATGACTCGACCACCACCCTGACCGAGCTTACCTATCTTTCCTAAATAAAGACAGGGACAGCCCCAGAGCTTAAGAATGGAGTCATGATCAATTTCTGCTCCCCTTAGCAAATATGAAAGACAGAGAGGCGTGACATCCAGGCAGAAATGTGGAGTGCAAGCAACAGACACGTAAAAGGTTTATCACGCGGTAAGTCAAGGCACTGTTAAACTATTTTGCATTTGTCACAGTCTTCAAGTAGACAGTGAAGGATACACAGGGGGGCAATCGAATTTATTTTTTATGATTCCCAGCAGTTACTTTATCGCACTTCAAGCAATCTGACTGATCTTTATTATAGAAGGGTGGTTGTTACTTTTCAAACATTTTGGTACAAAAATATTCAAGCATACAGAATCAATGCAAGAAGAGAAAAGTAAGCCCACATATACCAACCACTAAATTCGACAACTGTTGAATCTGTGTTTATCTAGACACATATTTTACTTATTGTTTGTTTGCTGAACCATCTCCAAGTAAATTGTGAATATCATGATACAACCCTAATTATTCACCATACAGGAACATTTTCTCACATAAATACCACCTCTCATCTAAGATGATTAACAATAAATCTCTCACATCATCTGGTACACAGCCCATGGTCAAACGTCCTCAACTGTCTCAACATGATCCTTTAGAGCTTTTTTTCCCAGCTAAAAATCAAGGGCGGTTTGTGCATTGCCTGTGGTTGTATCTGCTCTGCCATTATTTTTACGAGTGTGCATGGATGGGCGCGTACATGTGTGTGAATGTTTGCTGTGCATAAATTGCATTTAAGTTTAGCTCAGCATAACAGCCAATGCCCAGATTTCAGTAGGAAAAGACAATAAATGATCACATTTTTCTTCTCATTTCTAAGTAAGAAAACCAAACAGTTTTTTGCAATTCGTTTTGGTTATTCTGACAAGAGTTCCCGATCCCTGAGGCACCTGTGTCCTGTCCCCGTTATTTTAAAAGCAACTCCCTCCCTCATGGATGGGAACAGAGAAAAAATGTAGCATCCTCTGTCCTAAACTCCCAGAAGTAACGCTTCCATTTGGACCTCGGAGGCAATTTTGTTTTGCTTATATCATCAGTACCAAAGAAATCAAGTAGTGGGATGAGGATTTGGATCTATATTTGAATAAGATTAAAACCATGTGTCAAAAAGCACTATAAGCCTTAAAATTCATCTGTGGGTTGAGACAAAATATAAAAGCTTGTAAAATTAGTGTAACCCCCTAATTTCCACGAAAGAAGAACTGATATTATAGGTTTCTAACGTTTTCTTGCTTTTAAAAAAACTTTTTAAGTATATGATATTGCAAATTTTTTTAAAGTACATCTTCCACAGCCCAAATGTAAGTTTAAGAAATGGTTTTAAGTATTTTTTCTATCAAAGGAATATGTATTCACTGTAAAGCTAGAAAATACAATTTAATATATAAAAGAAAATTTAAATCTCCTAGCCTGAGTTGTCTGGCTCACTATTAATGGTACAAAGCAGTCTCAGCTTTTTACATGCAAAGAAATGCTCTTCAAACAATAACAACTGAGATTGTGTTACACACAAACACACTGTCACTGACTTAGCCAAACGCCGTTGCTAGACATTCAGGTTATTTCCAATTTTACTGCTTTAAATCATGTTACAATGAATGTCTTTTGAATACACGTCTTTGGGTTTATACTGCACTAATAATTTCTTAGGCCAGCGGTGGGTAACGTTGATTCATGAGAGTTAAGTTCTCTGGAAGCTCACAGGGCCTCGCTCCTTGCACACTGACCTTAGGCCTGAGATATAAACGAGAGCCCTGGCGTGGCACTCACAGCTGAAAGAGGGAGAAGCACCCCACGGAGGGCATGTTCCATCCTCTCATTCTGAGATTACGAATTTGAAGTGACACCAGCTCCACAAGCTTTGGATTGTGTATCATTGTCCTCAGACAAGTTCCTAAAACAAAAAAATTACCAGGAAAAAATAGAATTTGCGCCAACTATATCTTGGACATTGAACTATTCAAGATAGAATTTGCTTAAGCTTTACAATTTCTAAATTATGTTTATATTCTTTCCAGGCACCAAACTATTCAAAAATCTGAACTTTGGTTATGAACAGACAACATAAGCATGCTTTACTTGAACGTCAACTTTCGGTTTTGCTGTGAACCGTCAGTCAGTCCTGAAGCGGGGTGGCAAGGGGGTCTACTTAAACTCTTGCGGAAAGTAGATGGAAAGCAGCCATGTGCATGTCTGCAGAATGCGCGAAGGTCCTCTCCACAGGGGTAGCAGGGGCAGGGCGAAGGCACGTGATGGTGGCCAGAATGCCGAACGGGCTTGGCACAGGGACCTCCTCCGTTTCTCCACCTAAGGCTTTAACTTTAGATGCCCAGGCCCTGTTCAGCAGCTGAAGGGCTGTGAGCAAGACCATTTCTAAAACTCCAAGGCCGCGGTCCACGCTGACAACCCATGCAGTTTAACCATTCACGCCAAGCCTTGGTTCATTTGGTGTCAAGAGCCCATTGCAGAAACCTATAAAATACGCTCTACCACCTAGCCCCACAGAACCCCTGAACAGAACCTGGCCTCGTGACGCGGCTCCACCACTGCCACTCACGACGCGTACATCCTGGACAGATCCCAGCGCCTTGCAGCCTCGGTCTCCTCACCCCCAGGAGGAGGGAGCTACACTCGAGCACACCCACAGCTGCCGCTGGTCATTCAACTTTACCCCTTCTGCACCCACAAGGGTCTGGGGCCCCCACCTCTCCTGCTTGCTGTGCACACGAGGGCAGGGGACCCGTGGGGCCCCGGGGGGTCCTGGGCAGAGGCAGCGCCCCCGGCCCTGCCTGGGTGGGTGCTTCTAGAAGGCGCTCCAGTGTTTTCAGTCAGGAAGCTGTCGGGCACGTAACCTACTGAGCCAGCTAAATGTCTAAGGCAGTGCTGACTCTCAGCCACTCTCGGCCTCCCGGGGCTTTGGTTTACCCTGTAATTTCTCCATGCTTTCCCTAGCTCCTTACGCAGCTTTGTTGTCCAGCTTTTAGAAATGAGCAATACACACATTAGGAAAGAGCCAGTGTTTTCCCTCTTTGCCACCATGCTGTGTTAGGATCTTCCGCATGACCTGCCACGCAGGAAGCATTGCAATGTGCTTCAAGGATTAATGCAAAAAACAGTGCTCGGATGTACTGGTCGTGAATTCTGGCTCCTTATCACCTGTCAGAACCTGTCTCCCAAAACAAGATGACGCCAAAGTCATGGGAAGTATCAGACCTGGATTTATTTTTTAAATTCAAGGAAGACCTTCCTCAAACCTTCCCAAGTTTTATGTGTGCCACCAGCATCGAAGATGGCTAAGATATAGGTGTTAAAAATTATGTCTGCCCTAATTTTGGATTAAATACAAACTCGAGAGCATCCCATCTGGCTGGACGCCGCGGGGTTCTCAGGCCTGCCCTGAGGCCGGGGTCCCACTCGGGGAGCCCTGACTCATCTCAGCTTGGGAAAGGCTCTGATGCCCCGGGAGAGAAGGCACCGGAACACGGAAGCTGGCTCTGGCCGAGGAAGGAGGGGGGCGGCGGGGGTCCCAGGGGAGGCGCCACTGGGAGCCCTCGGGCCCTGCACGGTCCTGAGGAAGATTCCAGCTCCAACTGCGGCAAACATGCTGGATGGATGTCCAAGAAAGCACAGATTTAAAATTTCCATAAAACGCTCTCTCTAGAGCAATTCATAAGCATCAGCTCACTGGCCTCCCAGCGTCCTGCTACAGGAAACGGGAAGCACAGCAGCCCGCGAGCGCGGCGATGCGTCAGCTCCGACAGCGAGCAAGATGGGCTCCTGCCTCGGAGGGCAGCACTGCCCACTTACACTTTCCTGTAGTCGAAATAAGTGAGATGAAAACGTATGTATTTCAGAGTGCAATAAGGCTGATACTTCAGTCAACACACACTGTCATAGTTAATGACTATTAATACTGGCTATCTCAAAAACTATCAAATCCTCTAAGATTGAGCAGTAAATCTTTCTTAATGAGGTAAAATTATTTTCCATCCCTTTTTTTTTTTTTTTTTAAGATATTTAGATAACAGAAATGTTACATGAAAAACTATGGGGTTTTGGAGGTTTTTTGTTTTGGTTTTAAAGATATTTACATTACATTAATGTTACATAAAAAATATAGGAGCATCCCTTTTATCTTACACACAGGACCTCATACTCTTTACTCACAATCCAATGTTATAAAGAAAAAAGACAGAAAGCAGACTAGTGGTTGCCTAGGCTGGGGGTACACTGGGGGTAGGGGGAGTGGGGGTGACTGCTGGTAGGGATGGGGTTCGTTTTGGGGGGATGAGACTGTGGACAATTAGATCATGGCGATGGGTACACAACTCCTGAATATACTAAAAAACACTGACCTGCACACTCTTAAAAGTGAACTGTATAGTATGTGAATTAACCACAATAAAACTATTAAAGAAGAAAAACATGGAGTCTAAATATAGCATTTCAGTTGTATTATAGTAGCATTGTAAATCTAAGGAAAAACTCAAATGGGTTATTTACTCAACACGCACAAATACGTGCTCTGGTCAAACAGCTCTTCTAAAACAAGAGCCCCACATTCAAGAAGTTGACAATTCAGAAGGGGAAGCAGAGAAATAAACAGGCACTGAAAAGTCCCGCACGGTTCAACGTGACATCCATGAAATACGTGCAGAGAACGAGTCAGACACAGCAGTCGCCTGCTGGAAGCTTAAACAGAGTGCCACCGCACGTGCGCTTGAGCAGGAGACGACAATATATGTAAAAACACATCAGATATGAATGGCAAAGCACTGTTTCCACACATGTAAGATGAGGGACTTGAGCAAGGAATTTCCACATTTCTTGTAAACTCCACAGTTCTATGAATCTATAATTTAAGGTAATGTTAGACAGACAGCAGGCTACCAATGTGAATTATTTTTCCTTTTTGCCTGAAGTATTGTCTTTCCCTCATCTACACAGTTCTAACATAAAAGTATAACTTTTTTGTCAGTCCTACAACAAAGTGACTTATACTTCAAGGGAGGCTGTTCCCTGTAAAAGGGACATTTTGAAGAATTAAACACGTATTTCAAGGTTGGAATATTGTGGGATTTCTTTTTTTTTTTTTTTTTTTCAGAATTCCCTTTTAGAAATGCTCTCTGTTTGAATATCTCCAATATTCACAAACCTTTTTCCTTTACAAAAGGACTTAAAATTTTGGAAAGAGTCAAAAGTCGAAGGAGCTGGCCCACGTAGCTGGCAATTCAGAGTTACACGTTTTTAAGATGAAAATGTTAAGGTGTGGCCTTCGGAGTCACTTCTGATGGCAAGTGCCCAGGGTCCTCTGTGTACTAAGCAAACCTTCACGGCTGGCCCTTCCACTCACCCAGTTATCTTATCTTCTCTCCATTAAAACTCTGCGTACGAGTCACTGCAAACACTGCCCTGACCGCTCCACATCCGATTTTACAATCCCTTCTGTCTTCTTACAACCTCTACAGTTGTACTATACTTCATCACAGCTCATTCGAAACATGACCGTGTTTGGGTTCCCAGCCCAGCTGCTGGAACTGAGACAGTTCTGGGATAGACTACTGGGTCAGTGACCTCAGGCAAACAATTTAACCAGGTGTTAGTTTATATTCTATAACAATGTCATAAACTACTTCCCATGGTTATCAATTCTCTGTGAGGGTACAGGGAACTAGGCCTTTGAGCTGCTGGGGGCACCTAATGAGGTACAACTTTGCAAGGGAGAGATCTGGCAACACAAAACACAGCAGAATTTCACTTACACTATTAAAATATCACAATTTAAGAAATGTTTAATGACGTGGAAAAACACTCAGATGTGCAGTTTCAAAGGCAGGTTGTAAACGCCTGGAAGCACACTAAACAGCAAACAGAGTCTCCGTGCTTCCATTTCGCCACTCTCCTGGCCCGAGACAAGCCAGCCCTGGCAACCAGTCCTGTGTAGCTTCACACCCATCTCAGGAGTAAATACTGCCTCAGATAATGTTTTCAACCAAAAGTACCTCCTTTTCCTCTGTCCCTTTTAGCTCTTGAGAAGTTTACCCCACATAAAATTAATACTCTTCATTCTATATCATTTTTGAGGCAGATACCAAGAGCTTTCAGAAAAATCTATAATTAATAGACCTTTACCAAAGAATAGTAAATCCCGACTTTTTGGGGTGATCTGAGACTCCCCTGGGGGGCCCCTGGAAACGCTGAGGAGCACAACCCTCCTCTCCATTCTCTTCGGAGCCCACCTCTTTGGCACCCTCTAAGGTGACTCCTCTCTCTGGTGCTTAGTTCCTGGTTGTGGAACAGGACCTCACTGGAATGTGACGCTTACGTCAGCCAGGCTCATCGTGGGGTCACTGGATTCCACCTCTGGAGCCCGTCAGCCCAGGTGGGGCCCCACCTAAAGCCGACCCTCACAGCTGCACACCCCAGGGGCGCCGGCTCCTCCACCTGGCCAGGCTGACGCTTGGCGGCCCCCCTGTCGAAAGCTGAGAGCCAAGTCTCCCAACGTGGGGCCTCTACACCCGTTCCTTATTTTAAAAATACATCCAGTCTTGAAAATTAGTTGATTTTTTCTTTTCAATTTATTTTTAAGGAGTTATTATACCTTTTTAAATACATTAGAAAACTACATTTGGATATGGAGAGTGAGATTCACTGACTGCATAATTCAATACGTATGGTACCGAGACTCAAACCAATCTGAATTATGAGTCAAAAAACAGAATCACCTGTATTAATTTGCATTAAAATGACCAATCCCTCTTTTTCACAAAACCGTGAAACGAGCCTCTTAGAAAAGCATACAACACATGCTTAATCTACATCAAAATCTTTGCTCTCTTAAAATTATATAGCCAGAACTCAAATACCAAAATAGTTTTGAAAAGAACGTATTTCTTCTGTCTAAACTTGTAGGAGAAAAGGACTTTCCCAATTCCCCAAACGAGCATCAATAAAATACCCAGTCTGGATGCTCTGTTTCCTTGTCTATAAAGTGAAATGGCCTAATCGGGTGATTCCCGACCTCTCCTCACGTCCAGGCATCTCTGGCTCACGTCTCAGAGGGCACTTAAGCTTCTGCAGACAACGAAATGCACCTGCAGACCACTGGATTCGCCACCCACTGTTTGGCAGGTGTGTTCTCTCTGGATGCCTTCTATGGGGCATGGCTCCTTCTGGTCCAGGATAATCCCTAAAATTCTCTGAAGTTGTGTGTCGAGAGACCCGGGCTCTGGAACCACACTCTAGAAATGTGAGGGAATCTTACGAGGAAATCTCAGGAGAGAAAGCTCACCATTATTTTACTGCTGCACGAGGGCCACGCTCTCTCGATTTTCTCATAGCAAAAGCAAAATAATAGTCTATTGTGAAAATAGCTCAACACCTGCCTCCATTTGATGTTTTTCCAAAATTCCTGCTTAAGCTTTGCTCAGCCTTTTATTTATTGAACATTAAAAGGCACTGTCTGCATTTATAAGTGAGCTTTGTAATAAATCAATCCTTTAGAACTCCAGAGAACTGAACAAACTAGAGGAAGAAAAATGGAAAGAAAACCTCTGATGTGCTTCATACCCCTTTTTCAATTATTTGGACTCATTTACCTTGCCCAGAAATGAATAAACTTTGTGAAACTGAGATAGCTACCACAGCATGAAATTTCCTATATTCTTCTGTCTCTATGGTAGGAATTTTACAATTGCTTGTTTTAGAGCTAAAAATAAACCACCAAATATACTAAAAGAAGCTGGCAGTGCTCAGAGTCAAGTGTAAGAGGGAGCTGGTAGTTTCTGGGTTCTGTCTATTTAAAATCTAGCAGCACAGACAGCTTGGAAATTTCCACTTGCAATTAATCACCTTTCCCCTTAGGAACACACACGTAATCAACATTTAGTCACAATGATCCAATGATACCCTAAAAATAACGAGACCTCTTATCCACAGCGATAATGCTTTTCCAAGTCTCCATCAGAACGAGTGTTTGTTCCAAACTTGTGCTAGGGCCGCGGTCCTGGGCTTAAGCAAATGGAAAGGAAATCTTGGCTATTAGAGAACTACTTAAAATGCAGCCTTGCAGGATATGATGGGTTATTTCTTAGTTAAGTCACAGAGCATTGCATCAGATCTACTTATGTCGATCTTTACTCAAGTCATTCATAGCACAAGTTTTCTGATTAACAAAATGTCAGTTAGAGAACTTTTTAAGTGTTCATGTAATTCTGTGATTAGTGTGGGCTTGGGGAGTGAGTGACAGCAAGCGAGGCACGCGGGGATGCTGGCGCCCTGCCCTCGGCGGCCCCCCAGTTCATCTGTCATCTCCACCGGGTCAGGGGTGCAGAGATAGCAGGGGAGTAAGGGGGTGCTGCCCGGTTTCCACAAAGCCCTGTGCGAGCGGACGGTGACGGTCGAGCTCCAACCCACCCACATGCGGCTTTGGTCTCCAGGGACCTCAGCCTTCAGAGGTTTCCCCCCAAAGCAACAGGAGACAGTTCCCCGCCAGATCAGGTGGGAGCTCTGTCTCCAGGCTAGAGGCCTGACACGGACCCCGTCTTTGACTCCAACAACACGTGTGCGATTTGGTCACCAGAGAAACTGAGGGTGCCTGAGGGTGCCTGAGCACTGGCTCAGCCTGCGTCCTCCTCAGCACTGAGACTGCAGCACGGCAAGGCTCCACCTCCTAGAACACGTGAGGAGCTGAGGATTCACGGAGAGCAGCTTACCCCTGAAAAGGAGCTGGGGAAGGTTTGGGAATAAGAAAGGAAATCTAACGGTGTGGGGTGTGAGCCACTGGGAAATCCACCACCCATTCTGTAGCTTCTGAAACAGCCCACACCCCACATTACCTCCTCCTAGTGGAGAGCCACACAGGGCGACAGGCATGGTGCACTACCTGCCACCAGTGAAGTGACAGTGAGCTCAGCCGGCGCGCCCGTGGGTGCCCAGGTGAGAAGACGTGCATGCACGCACACACACACACATACACCTCACACACACTGGCACACACCCGCACAAATACACACACCTCCGTGCACACCCGCACACTCATACACGAGCACCCTCAAGCAAGTGCAGATCCTCACGTGTGCACGTTCACACATGCATGCACACCCTCACGTATGTGAGCACACGCTCATGCACACGCACACACACAAGCTCTATCCTGAAGGCACAAGAGCTCCAGAAGGCTGGGCTAGAAACAGCCAGACTTGCACTGTGTATTCAGACCCGTGCTCACCAAGCGGCAGGCGTGTGTGCACGTGTGTGTGCGCTTGTGTGCGCGCGTGTGTGCGCGCGTGTGTGTGCGCTTGTGTGCGCACGTGTGCGCGCCTCACAGATGGAAGGAGACCATTCACTGGGGCACAACAAGAGATTATGCTCTGCTAATATCTAATATATGCGTCTACCACACCCTGAATATATAATTTTTAAATGAAATAAATATTTTTACTGATAGGATTTTTTCATCAAAAAAGTTTGGAGATAATTAAAATCATTTAAGCTAAAATGACTTCCACGCATATGCAGGTAAATAGAAGTAAAATTATTAAATCAAAATTTTTTAAATGTTCAAGTTATGAAGAACGCAATTTATGACACCAATTACTTTTTTATTTTTCTCATTTTTCTATACAGTTCAAAGTTTAATCCACTTTGTAAAAAGCTGCTTCTACCCTGTTTTCAATTATTAAATATTTTATGAAAATTGGCATTCAGAAAAAAAGGATTAGTAAAATTCCTTTTTCACTCAACATGCAGGCAAACAATCAGCTTTTAATCCAAAGATTTAATAATAAAATTATAACCTCTAATAAAATACATATATACACATGCATATAAGGATTTAATGAAAAAATATCCCAAAATAATCACAGAATGAAAACAAATTAAGGAAGTCAATTCAATTTTTAAATCATTTATATTCAGCTTTGCTTTTGTTGTGTTCTATTCAAGAAAAATTATTTTTAATATTTTTAGAAACATTTTTCAAAGTCACTATGCAGTCAAAACCAAATATGGAAAAATTAGCATCCAGTGAAAGGTGATTTTAAGTCCTCAGGGCAATTTTCAAAGCTGCTAATTATATCTCTAAGTAAGCAGCATTTAGGTTGCAGTTTCTTGCCCAAATTTTATGTGATGTATAACCAAGGAGAAATATTTCTAAAGGAAAAAAAAAAAAAAATTCAAATGAATGGGTAAATACGATGACCTAGGGAAAAGCACATTTTAACCCTGAGAGCTGTGAATTCCACAAGTGCCTCCTTTCATACCTCCCAACTTCCCGAAATGCACAGGAACAGACAGCCTGCAGAATGAGAACGTTCTACACAAATTTCCAAGTGTGTAACACTAAACTGTGTTCTAAAAAACAAGCATGTCAGAAGCAGGAAGGCAAAGCGCCACCGAGCAAAAACTCTAAGCCTAAAGTTCCACAGAATATGTCAAAAGACAGGAGAGAAAAACACTAAGAGACACTGGATTTCAAAATGCCAGTATGAATTTAAAATAGCCAAAGTTCCCCTTCGATTACGCCATATTTTTTTCCTCATTCATTTCAGTTTGTAAATGGACAGACTGCCTTTCTATTTTTATGGAAAAAAAAAACACTGAAAATAGCAGCATTTCCTTTCAAAGAAACTGAATTTAAAGACTATAGGTGATACAGGAAGGGGGAAAGTTACGCTAGCATTTCATACTTTGGGGGAAAGAGAATTTATAGTGTTTTAAAGCAAATAAATAACAAAACCTACTTAAACTTTAAAGTAAACACACAGAGACTATTAATAACTAAAATCCAATAAAGTATTCTCTGTTGATACAGATAGCTTTGATAAATGTTTCACTCAAAAAGAATTTTTCAGAGCTAGTATAATGTCAGTATTTGACATTGCAACTGTTAATTATTATATAATTCCAAAACTAAAACTTCGAATTATACTATATAAATTTAAATACTTCAATAACTAAAATCCACTTTCAGAATATAACCAAGACATAAAATATATCTGTTTCCAGCTCACTTATTTCATATTATTTGTGTCACTTCCTAATCTAGATTCTCAGTTCTTTATCCAAAATCTCATATATCACCACTGCCTTATATTGACACCTGGTGGAAAGTGCTGGAATTGTCTCTTTCTCGTGTCATTATCTGGGCAGTTGTTAATTTTGCATATGTAAAAAGAATATGTGGAAGAGAACATTTCAATTGCAATCACACAAATGTCAACTTTCTGAAAGAGAAAAAGGTAATGTTTATTCTAAAGACTTAACCGTTTATTTTGAAGCGTTCGTTAGAAATTATAAACCTCAGGAAGTCTGCCCAAGGAGTACTTCAGACAGCAGTTAACTTACTCAGGGAGTTCAGGGACTTAATTTCTGCATATTTGGGTGTATAATTAAGGAACCAATTAAGCAACTTCCTCCCACTGAACTTCCACTCTTCACACCTCAGACTGATTTAGTACCTGGGCAGTGTGACTCAGTGAGATAAATATCTGGCTTCGTGAAAGCATGCATACAAACAGATCTGAAAAATGTCGCGACAGAAAAAAAAGAATGCTTTATATGTTCTTACTTGTAGTTAAAAATAATAATTTTTAGAAAGCATTAGCAAATGAGATTTTCTCCTCTCTATTAACAAAAACTGTTTTTTCATGAAAAAAAAATCAAATGTTTTACCAGAATAAATGTGTTCTTTGAAATGGACCAAAACAGAACATATTAAAATAATTAGTGTTTATGAAATTTTACAACAAAAAGATTATTAAATTTTATTAAGTTTTAATTAACATATTATGCAAATGAACACACTTTTAAGTATTCCTGCAAAAAATACCCCATTACCTTAATCTGCATTCTAAAACTTCTCAAAAAAGAGGTTCCAGATGGGAATATATATAATTGGCCAAGCTGTAAGAAATTATAACATGATTATCATAAATTTAATAGAATGTTCCTTTATCCCGCAATCTGCATACTTTAGCATACTTTAGGTGCTTGGTCATGTCATATTTTATATCATCAGAGAAATAACACTGTCCTGGAGGAGCCATTCCCCTTATAAACGAACCTGGGCAGCTAACAAGGCAGCAGGATTCCTTCTCGGGGATATGAAGATAATGTACCAAGAATATGATACAAAAGAAGAGGTGGCACTGGGAGCTGTATAAATTGCATTAATCCTTTTATAATCATCCCTTACTTCCTTTTATATCAAATTACTCCCAACTTTTGACAAAAGTAATGAGATAGTATGATCATAGTGTAAATAAAACAAAATTATGAACAAAAATATAATAGCTAACTTTTTAAAAGGTGCAGTAGCTGATTCAATGGTTTACATTTAGGACAATGTATCTGAAATTTGCAACTGTCAGACAATTTGCCTCCCAGAAGTCTACTTATCCATCTGTCCAAATGAATTTAGTTCTTCAAGTTTAACTACAACAAGGGGATTCAAGGATACACAGGGTGTTTTATGACGATGTGCCTAAGAACGCTAGTTTTTAAAAGATGTTTTACTTTTTTTAACTGAAAACCAATTAGCTTATAAAAAGATGGGCAGTTTTAAGTAATCAACTGAAAGATTAAAGTCTTCTTTTAAATTCATTGGAATCTACATGGGATGAATGTGCCTTTCTCAAGAGGTAACAGGTCTTGAGGAATGGGCTGCTGGCACATTTCCTCCCAGCAGATCACCAGCTCGTCTCAGAGGCAAGGTTCTGGCCACTGCAATAAAATAGGCACTAAAGCAGCATTTCCTTCAGACTCTTGAATGAAACTGAATTAAGCATTTCGCTTTCGAGCTCTGACAATCAGTTCCTGAGAAAGGTTCGCTTCCTCTAAGAGCCTGGTAAGATGAGTTTCCAGGGGCTGGAAGAAGCGTCGCCGGCCCGAGCCCCCTGCCCTCCGCGCGGTTACCTTACAGAGCTTCTGGTACCGAGGGGAAGAGACTGCCATCCTCTGCAAGCGATGCAACAAAACCACAACTTTCTGCAGAGACGTCCGCACCACCGCCATCATCTTAAGTTTACCCGCCTTCTGGAGGCAGCTCGGAATTTGCATTATAAAGGCAGAGCCGCGGGCATCTCCTCCTGGCCGCCGGACCGCAGTCTGCCCATCTCCAGGGGTGCGTTTGGAAGGCGCAGGGGATCGGGGTCCAGGGAGAGGGAGGCTGGCACCCCTGCAACTTCTTCCCAGGTCCAAGCAGACCCCACGCCCGGCGGTAAGCCCCGGCCGCGCTGCTGGGCCAGGCGGGCACGGCAGAGGAGGAGCGCGGCCGCCGGAGGCTGCTGCCTGGGGTGGGAGGAGGCGGCGGGCGCCCGGGGGCGCGGCGAAGGCGGCGGCGCGGCTCGAAGCCCCCCTCCCGGGCCCCGGCTGGTGACAGCGGCCCGCGCGGCACAGCGCTCCGGCGGCCCCGGCTCCGGGCCTGCGGGAGGAACGCCCCCCGGGCTGGGGTCGCGGCGCCGCCCCTGGAAAAGGAAGTGAGCACGGAGAACAGGAGGAGGACAGGAGGACGGAGCCCGCACGAGGCGGCCGCGCGGCCCCAGGGGCCCTCTGCCCTCCAGACGGCATCGCCCCTCGTTTCATCTGCCCAAAGCTGGGTGGATTTGGGGGGCAGAAACGGAAGACCCTGGTGAGAGCACGCAGGGGCCAGCCCAGCCCCCACAGGCTTCAACGCCCAGTTTAGGGATGAGCAGGAGGGCCCGGGACGGCAGCCGGGGCAAAGGGCACGGCCAGCAGCAGAACCAGAGCCCCCGCCCGCGGCCTGCTGGACCCCCAGCCTCGGGGCCGCGGCTGGGAAGCTGCAGGAGGCACTGCTGGGAACGCCATCCAAGTGCAGGAGTTGAAATCACGAAGGCTTAGCCTGACGTTTAAGGCCCCGAGGCCACTGAGCACACACCTCAGGGGGTTTAAATGGTTGGCTTCTCTTCTTTCATGCCACCTGCCCCTCGGCCCTTCACGTCATAGGATGCCAAGGGCTGTCCTGGGCCCTGGAAACGTGTCGGTCCAGCAGCACTGTCTGGGCATCCCTCTGTTGATCCTTTCCCTGCAGGTGGCTGTTGGAAATCCGCACTGCCTCCCCTGGCCAGGCCAGCAACAGCAGAACAGCTGAAAGCCAAAGCCAGGTGCACAAGTCCAGCAGGGACGGCTAGCAACCTGCAGGCACCAAGCAGACGCACAGGGACGGACGGAGCGACGCTCAGGGCCGCTGGGGGTGCCGGGTGTCGTCAGGGGTGATGAAGGCGTTCTGAAATTGATTGTGGCGATGTTCGCACCAGGCTTGTGAATATACTAAAAACCACTGGATTCTCCACTTTACATGAGTGACTCTCGTGCTCCGTGAATTTCACCGCCATAAGCTGCTATAAAATATGAAGTTATAACTGCTTTCCTGAACCAGCAGGTGCAGCTGCATGAGACAGGCGCCGTGTCACGGAGCAGGGCGGGGGGCAGCGAAAACAGCCTAAATCAGGAACAAGAGGGTTGAAACTGGGCTCAAGGGGAACAAAGGAGATGACGGTACGATAATCCCAAATCGCAAATTGCTGGAGAATGAAAACAGCCCCCGAGTATAATCTCAGCCCAGAAGGGCAGCAGAACAGCAGGCCTGGATGCAGGAAAGCCCCAGAGCATCTTAATGAAGTAGTGCTGCTGAAATGCAAGGCTTAAATTAAGAAATTAAATAAAAATTGTAGAATCTTAGAAGGTGGGCATACTTTTAAGAATAAATGCAGGGGAGCAGATGTGGCTCAAGTGGTTGAGCACCTGCTTCCTACATGGGAGGTGCCGAGTTCGAGCCCCAGCGCCTCCTAAAAAAAAAGCAAATAAATGAAAAATATTTACCCAAGGTGCACCCCAAACTATCGCAGAATAAACATGTTTATCCCCACACAGTCCTCTGGTGCCCTGGTTCAGGCCATCACAAGCTGTGGAGCCAGCAGCCCTGGCCCCCCATGTCATGCCCCCACCACCGCCACCTCCACACCGCCAGAGAAGGGATCCAGTGATTCCAGGTGCCTCGGGACCTTATTTTCCTCCAACAGGTGTCTTTCCAGGTTTCCATTTTACATGGCAGAAACGGAGAGCCAGCCATTCGAAAGCCGCAGAAAACTAAAATTCCCGAGCTTCAGAGAAATTCAGCACAAATGCGATGCTCAGCAAACAGAGCTGCCCTCGCAATCAGCAACCAACAAGGCACCTCAAGTAAGCTGTGGAGTTTTTATTTAATCAAGTGGATATTTTAAAAATAAAAGGCATTTAACAAAGGAGAGGGAGGCGGAAAACAAGGAAACTACTCTAGCCTAGTGGGAAAAATCCTAAGCAAAAACAAATATGTGTGTTTATCCTTAGATAAACAATGAGATCTTAATAGGCTCTTAATAAAGGCCCTCTCTGATGTTCCCTGTGAGCCAAAACAGACGATTTCAGCAACACCAGACTATTTTTTGGAAGGAATTACTCTAAATGTTTCGATGTATTTTAATGTTTTCCTCACCAACCTTTCTGCCTTCACGCCATTTCCCATAAGACAAGTAACCCTGTGCTCGATTATTTTTTTATTTAGGAAGATTCTAAATGTTTCTATTTACATATACTCTTCCCCAGGCTGAATAATTACTAAATATTGAGAAGAGTTTGGGCTACAGCAAGAGTATATCCAAGATAAACTGTGTCCAAAGGCGGCACATAGGTCAACAGCAGGCCTGCGCCCTGCTGCTCTGTGGGAAAGCTGCCCCGACTCAAGGGCACCCCGGAGACTGAACTCAGCCCCACTCCACAAAGAAGGCAAAGGCGGCGCCCACACCTCCGCCTCCACGGTGGCCTCGCGAGGCTCCAGACTTCACCCCACACTCACTAGGTCGCTGTTTTAGCATGCTGAGGGCTGCTAAGGCAATATACCAGAAACGGGCAGGGAATTTATTAGGGTGAGAGCTTACAGTCCTGAGGCTGTGAAAGTCTCCAAATCAAGGCATCATCTGAGAGGCTGGTCTGACCAAGCTCAGCTCCGGGCGGCCAGGCACACAGAGGGGTCACCTGAAGATGCGTTCTCTCCAAGCTCAGCTCCGGGCGGCCAGGCACATGGCAGGGCATAATGGCAACGCAGTCTTCTCTTCCCTCTCCTCTGGGCCTCGTCTCTTCAGCTGCCCCCTGCCCCATGGGCCCAGCCTCCCCAGGGCCTCTTCCCGCCTCCCCCACCCCTCCTCCTGTCTCTGCGGCTTTCTCCTGTGTCCCTGCTTCCAGTCCTCCACTTTTAAAGAACTCTCGTAAGAGGATTAGGACCCACCCTGGATCACGCCTCACCAAAATAATCCTACCAAAGGCCCCCAACTGAATCCAATCCAATCAAAGGGTCCCACACCCACAGGAATGGATTAGCTCCAAGAACATGATCATTCTGGAATCCACAAAAAGCTTCAAACTGTCACAGTCGCCCTCACCGAGTCACGAGGGCGCTGTGCAAAGAGCAGACGCCAGAAGGGTCACGGCACTAAATGACAGCAACGCATGTGGACACAGACGTTCAGCTAATTCATCCCGAGAACTCAACACAAACGCACCATAATCACCCTTACGCCGGGGAACAAGTTACAATAAGTCTATTCCAAAAAGGTTCTCTTGTGTTTGTTCATTTTTTATCATTGTAATGAAAACAACTTCAGTCTTAGAGAAAATTTGTCAGAATAACAACTGTTCAAAGAAAAGCCTCTCTAGCCTTTCTCCATCTCCACATATTGCTGAGATTCTTCAGAAAGGGCCTACGAAAGGATTCAAAGAGCGCCGTCAGCCCGCATCCTGCGCTGGTGGAGCCGCGCGTGGCCGGCATTGCCTCAGGCCTGCGTGCCAAGCACTGCGGCAAGGGCGGGGACTCAGACCCAGCCCCCCTCGGAGGGCGCGGCTGCCAGGGCAGGAGGGGACGCCTGCTCCAGCCTCCCAGAAAGGGTCACTGTCAAGCCACGGGAGACTGGCAAGCAGAGGTACAGCGGCGCAGGCAGGGCGCCATCTCCACGGCGATGGCCCTGCAGCCCAGTTTCAAGGGCGGGTCCTTCTGCATGGAGAGAGGAGGTTCAAGGGCACCAAAGCCGGAGCACTTGGGGCAGAGGAAAGCTTCTGACATGCTTCATAAGTTTCCTCATACATACTTTAAAGGAAAGATTTTATACAATCGCATTTCGTGTAGAAGAAAAATTTGAACCTCAGACTGCCTATGTAATCATAGTTATCAAGCTAAAGACATAAAATTAATACCCTCAAACCTAATATCCTTAGTTGTAAACCAAGCCACAGAGTTTCTGTGGCTTTCATGTTAAGTATTTATAATAAAAGGGAAAGAAACAACTTTGTGTTAAGGGAAAAAGACCTTATAATTTAGGACTCAATAGCCAAATTTGTAACAGGGCTGAAAATAACAGAAAACAAAATATGTATGAGCCCATAGATCTAAATAAACAAGTATTACTTCCATGAACCGAGATGCTCTGCCTCTATTAGCATATAACGCCGACATAGATCTTATTGCTGGAAACGAAGCCGTCACGGAGAGCATGGTTTCATCACAGGTAGGGTGATGCCTCAGCTGTGCTTCCACAACCGCGAGTCGGCGCGTGCCCGGGTCTGGGCGCGGCCCTGGCGAAGGAGCTGCCCAGGTAAAGCTCCCCGGCGCTCACCTGCATCTGCCGCCGGAGCTCCCCGGCCAGCGCGGCCTCCTGCAGGGCGTCCTCCCGCTGAGAGGCGTGGCCCAGCACGTTCGCAGTGGTCTCTGCCTCCTGGAGCCACCTGAGGAAGTCCTCCAGCTCCTGGCGCGAGGCCTGCACCGCCCTCATGTCCGCCTCCAAGGCCTGCTGCCTGGCGGCAACGCTGAAAGAACAACAGACAGGGAGTCTCCGTCACCCACGGGCGGGGCAGCACGCACACCCTCACTGAGACATCACGGCCGCCCCGGCGGGCGGCGGTCCACTGAGACGTGCGTCCTGCCAGCCCTGCCTGGAGGAGCGACCTGGGTGGTGAGAAGGAGAGAGGCAGACGGACATGAACTAAATCGCAGCCGTCAGCATCCAGACTCACCGCGACTCCATCTTAGGAACCCTAACCTCGGGCTGCCACTCCGCTGGACATGGCTGTCCATTCCTGAGCAGACAGCGTGCCTGGCGGTCTAACGGCAGAGCCGATAGGGACCTGTAACGAGTGACCAAATGAAGAGCAAGAAGGAAGAGCTGAAGAAGGATTTAAGGTAGAGTAAAACTGTGAAGGCCTACTTAGGTTCTTTTAAATAGCTCCGATCAATAAGTTGGCTCTTTAAGCTAATTTAGTAATATATTTGGAAGACGGACAATCAAGTTTTTATAAACCCTTCATTAAATCTACATCAAAATTTGGTGTTTTGAAAAGAGAACTATCCTGGAGATAACTGGTTTTGGAGATATACACACTTGTTAATTCAACATTTAAAAATTCATATGCCTTGGAGTTCCAGTAAAAAAAAAAAATTAAAAATTGGTACCAGCTATACCAAGTAGAGCAATAATTACCAAAGTAATGGGAGGAGAACTTCAACAAGCACAAATGGCATTGTGGCCTGCTCAATGAGGTAACATGTATGGTTTGCAAACCTGGAGTAGATCTCTTAACTGCAGCTCAAAGAGGAACTTGTGTGTTGATTACTATTCAGTACTGTACCTCTATGCCTGACAAATATGATGTCTCTCCTATTCTAGATCATACGCAGAGGGATGTTGAACATGTTAAAAGTCCTGGTAAGGGGGCGGATGTGGCTCAAATGGTGGGGCGTCCGTCTGCCATATGGAGGGACCTGGGTTCGATCCCTGGGACCTCCTGGTAAAATAAAAAAATTAAAAAATAAAAAATAAAAAAAATAAAAAGTCCTGGTAAACTTAACGCATATTCTAAGCAGTTAATGAACATGCCTATAAGATAAAGGAATGGCTCTCTTAAGTCCTGTCTATTTTGTTTGCCATGTGCTTGTCTTATTGTTGCCTGTACTGTCTTTGTGAGTTCATGTCTGGGCAGTGCCTCTTCTCATCCCCCTCCTAGCTGTTCCAGGCATAACCATCACCGTGGGAACTGGGGGGTGGAGGCACTTTATACCCAAACCCAGCAGGTCTACCACACCTCTCCCTAGACTTAACAGACAGCAGAAAAGAACTCAAGGAGGAAAGCTGCTTCCCCTCAACTTTGGGAGGACGCAGCCTCTGGAGGCACCTGGTCTTTCTCATTCTCATGGTCCAGCATGTCATGGCTGGCCCCGTTTTGGGGCCTGCCTCCCACCATCCTCTTTACCTTTTTAGCCTACCATGTATCTTAAATTCTAACTAAGTTTATTTCTCCTAGAATCAACGCCTTCGACAACAGATATTAGTCACACAGGGATTTCATCCAGTTCCGACCATGGTGCCAGACCCATCTTCCCTCAACCTCAACAGAAGAGCCACAGGGTTTTATACCTTGGCAGGCAGGGCCACTCCCCCTAGCCAGCAGGAACCAGCTACAGAAGAGTGACCATCACCCTTCAGCTCTCCCTGAAGAATAAGGGTGTAAATTCTCCGAGGGGGAAATTGAGGCAGGTTAGTGTAGGGAAAAGAGGGAAGACCTGGCAGACCTGGCAGAAAATATGGCTTCGAGATACGTGGCTGTGAAACCCCACCTGGAAACCGTGAGGGGAAAGCTGCTACTGAAAACAAAGTTGGAAGGACCCCTCCAAGACCCTGGCCACAAGGTCCCATGTGGAACTCTTTCCAAGGTCAAAGAGAAGCCCCAGATAACCCCAAAGAGGACTCCTCATTGGGCCCCTGAGAGCTAAAAGGCGGGAATCATAAAGCAACCCATCAGAACAGCAAACAGCTGGGCCCCTCCCCAAACTTCGGCAAGGGGAGGAAGAAAGGCCTTAAAAGGCCCAGCCCAGGGACCCACGTGCAATCTCATCCTGCAGCCCGGCCCACAATCCATGCCTTGGATTGTGTACTTGTCCTTTATTATACTCTTTACTCCCTTGCCTAAAAAAAAAAAAAATTGGTCCAGCAATGCTACTCCTAGGTACTTAAAGCTAAGAAAATTGGAAACATATGTCCATGCAAAAATGTGTACACAAATTTTCTTAGCAGTCTCATTCATAATACCCAGAAAGTGGCAGCAACCCAAATGCCCATCAACTGATGCATGGATACAATGCAAGTGTTTTCCAGGTATAAAAAGGAATGAAGTCCTGATGCATGCTACAGCATGGATGTCCCTTGAAAACCATATACTGAGTGAAAGAAGCCAGTCACAATGGAACATGTGTTATATGGTTCCATTTATATGCAATGTCCAGAAAGGACAAATCGGTAGAGACAAAGAGTAAACTTGTGGTTGTCAGGGGCAGAGGAGGTGTGGAGGGGTTTTCTTTGGAGGGATGATTTTTAAAAAGTCCTAAAATTAAGAGTGGTGATGGCTGCACAATATTCTAAATATACTAAAAACTCCTGTACTGTACAGTTGAAAAGGTTGAATTTCATGGTATACGAATATTTTAATAAATCATCATGTATAATATGATACCATTTATATGCATATATAAATAGCTATGTACTATTTTCTCTCTGACCATCTACTCATTCAGCCATCTATTTGTACATATATATACATAAACATAGAGAAATGTCCGGAATATTAAATTAATATTAAAATAGTTATTTCTGGGAGGTGGGATGTATGGTGATTTACTTTGTTATTTACACTTTTCTGCATTTCTGTGTTTATACTGAGCATGTGTCTGTTTTACAGATCAAAATCATATTCTTTAAAAAATAGGTAAAAGATTTAAATAGATTTAGCCCATGCAAAGCTGCTCAGCATCATTAGTCATTGGAGAAATGCAAACTACAGCCACAATGGGATGCCCCCGCATACGAAAATGACTTAAAAAGCTGACAATACCAGGTGGTTTCCAGGGTGTGGAGCAGCTAGGACGCTCAAGCACTGCAGGGGGGTATGTAAAATAGTACTGACCACGGAGGGAAAGAGCTTGGCAGTTTGTTATAAACGTAAACATGTACTTCTGATACAACCCAGCAATCCCATTCCCAGGTATTTATCCAAGAAAAGTGGAAACATCCATTCACACAAACCCTGTGCATATATGCTTACAGCAGAATTATTCATAACGGCCCCCAACTGGAAACAAGCCAAATGGAATCAGATAAACTGTGCTGCACCATGCATTGGGCTCCATTTGATCATAAAAATAAACCAGCTACTGGTACAGTCAACAGCTTGGATGAGTCTCAGACGCACTCTGCTAAGCGAGAGGCACTAGACCAAAGGTTCCACATAACGACGGTTTCTGCGGCATTCTGGAGCAGTAGCCACCTCGTCATGGCACTTAGTATAAAAACCTTCCAATTGTGTCTGGTTGCCCAGAGACTAAATTCAAACTGTCTAGCCTGAAATTCAACATCCTCCATAACTGACCCCCAACTGACTTTCCAACTTGATCCTAGAGCCAGCTCCTGCTACAGGACAGTTGGTCATCACCAGAGCTGTCCAAAGCACCTGTTTGGGGGCTCCAGGAGACCAGAAGAGCATCCTGCAACATCCTAGAAAGAATGGAAGGAGGAGATGCCCCATCTGCAGAGAAGGTTTGTGAGTAGAGCCCTCCACCCCGTAGAGGCTGGTCCCATCCTCCACTGGCGGCACAAGCCTTGGGAAGCTGTTCCGCAGCTGGAGTTGGAAGCTCCACTTCCCAAAAATGGGGGAGGAAGAGACAGTTGGCCACCAATTTCACCTACTGATTAGTAAATTCGGCAGACTAAAGTATAATCCTAAGAACAGCTAAAGTTTGAAACTGTCCAAGTGGGAAAGAGGCTGGTAGTCGCCATTTTGACTCTGCCCCCAGCATGAGGGGGAGCCGGGCTGACTGAAAAATCACAGTGATGGTAGAGAACAGTTTCTTTCACCCAGATCGGCCTGCAGCCCTAGCCTAGCCTTCAGCCCCACCTCTGGCAGGAAGAAGCTGGCAGGACCTGTACCAGCCTTTCCAGGTGACTGCAGGTATATTTGGCTGGCACAGACTGAATAGTTGGAAGTCTACCTGGGCAAGTGCGGTCATTTTGGACTGACACAACGTAGACTGCTGCCCACACCTGCAGCTCCATCCCCGCCCCAGGCAGGGGAGAAAGGGGTGTGAAGCTTCATCAGTCTCTCTGGGCAACTACAGTGTAGGCCAGCACGACTTGGATTATTCCACACAGCTGTGGCTCTGTCCCTACCCCTGGCAAAGGAGAAAGTTGGGAGAAGCTTCATTGGTCCTTAGGGCAATGTGGGCAGCTTGAGCCTCCACAGCTTACAGCACAAACTACATCCTCAGCTCTTATTACACAACCGGCAAGGGAGAAAGGGCAGGAAGCCCTAAACTAAAGAGAGAAACTGCACCCAGCATAAATACTCTAGTAAACCAGATGCTA
Source organism: Tolypeutes matacus (assembly GCA_026826555.1). Taxonomy (NCBI): domain Eukaryota; kingdom Metazoa; phylum Chordata; class Mammalia; order Cingulata; family Chlamyphoridae; genus Tolypeutes; species Tolypeutes matacus. The sequence goes on along the minus strand of JAKSZT010020074.1, from coordinate 4,771,058 downwards.
AGACACCAACAAAAAATTACAATCCACACCAAGAAACAGGAAGATATGGCCCAGTTAAAGGAACAAGTTAAGCCTCCAGGTGACATAAAGGAGTTGTAACAATTAATCATAGATGTTCAAACATATCTTAATAAATTCAGTGAGATGGCTAAAGAGATTAAGGATATTAAGAAGACATCGGATGAGCACAAAGAAGAATTTGAAAGCATACATAGAAAAATAGCAGATCTTACAGGAATGAAAGGTGCAATAAATGAAATTAAAAATACCCTGGAATTCTATAACAGCAGATTTGAGGAGGCAGAAGAAAGAACTGGCGAGCTGGAAAAAATGGCCTCGGAAAGCAAACATACAAAAGAACAGATGAAGAAAAGATTGGAAAAAATTGAACAAGGTCTCAGGGAACTAAACAACAGCAAGAGACATGCAAACATGCATGCCATGGGTGTCCCAGAAGGAGAAGAGAAGGCAAAAGGGGCAGAAGGAATATTTGAAGAAATAATGGTAGAAAATTTCCCAACCCTATTGAAGGACATAGATATCCATGTCCAAGAAGCACGACGTACTCCCAGCCACATAAATCCGAATAGACCAACTCCGAGACACATACTAATCAGAATGTCAAATGCCAAAGACAACAAGAAAATTCTGAGAGCAGCAAGGGAAAAGCAATGCATAACATATGAGGAATAAGATTAAGTTCTGATTTCTCATCAGAAACCATGGAGGCAAGAAGACAGTAGTATGATATATTTAAGATATCGCAAGAGAAAAACTTCCGGCCAAGAATCTTATATCCATCAAGATTGTCTTTAAAAAAATGAGGGCATTTTTTATATTCACAGATAAACAGAAACTGAAAGAGTTTGTAACGAAGAGACTGGCTTTGCAGGAAATACTAAAGGGTGTGCTACAATCTGAAAAGAAAAGACAGGAGAGAGAAGCTTGGAAGAGAGTCTAGAAATGAAGATTACATCAGTAAAAGTAACTAAAAGTCTCAAAAGAGTGGTGAAAATAAAACATGACAGATAAAACCCAAAGGTCAAAAAAGTTCACAACTTCTGTAATAAAAAAAATATTTTAAAAAATAATAACAGGGTGAGTTTGAGGGAAAATACACCAAATGTAAGATATGGACTATAGTAAGATTTGACGATATTGTTTCATAATTTGTAACAAATGTCTCACAACAATGCAAGGTGTTGGTGGTAGTTTGATGTATGGGCCCCTCTATGATGTTATGTAAGTTTGCTTTGCCAATTCACAACTTTTACTACACACTTGTTTATATATGTTTATGCATAAATGATATAATAATAATAATAAGGTGGGTTGGGGGAAAATCCAGCAAAAGTAAGATACTTTGATTAGAAGTAATATATTGAGGATGCTCTTTAATCATCCATTAAAAATGTTTCAGAACAATGCAAGGTATTGGTGGTAGGGTGAGGTATGAGAGCCCTGTATGATGTTATATATGTTTGTTTTGTAAGTTCACAACTATTACTATACACTTTTTGTTGGTGTATGTTCATGTATGAGTGATACACTTCAATAAATTTTAAAACCAATAGAAAAAAAAATCCTACCCATCCTCTGTGAGCTAAGGACCACGTCCTCCAAACCACCCCAGCCCAATTGGGTTCCTTTGCTCTGGGTTCTTAAAATGCCAGTACTCGATTTACCCAGAAATTAATCACACGTACCCTGGTAAAGCCCATGTAATGTGACCTTGTTTCACTTATTTACTTCACTTTAACTCTATCACATAAAGATCTCTTCTCCACCTATTCTATAAATTCCCCAGGAGCAGATATGGTCTTCAATATCTTTGTATTCCTCAGAGTCCTGATTAAAGTATTGTAATGAGGATTTATAGAGTAATGACAATCTGCTAATAATACGCCTTTAAAGCTACCTCCCACATACCATTTTTCAAGAAGCTGCTGGGAGTTGTCCTCCATAAAACTCAGTGTGTAAGTCAGGAAGGAGGAAGGTACTAGACGCTTGATGACCAGAGTGCCAGCGCTCCCAGGCTAAGGGTGAAATGTGATCCAGAGAAGAGGGCAGATGGGGCTGTTCCCACCATGGCGGCCTATGCATTCTTGTGTTAACTTGAAAAAACTACTGAAGGATGTGCTCAGATACAATAAGGAAATAAACAACAAACAAAATAACGAACAAAAAACCCCCAAACAGTACATGTAGGAAATTGGGAATCCAAATGAGGGGAGAAGCAGAGAACACGCGGGTGATTGCTGTGCAAGGGTCTGCAGAGCACGTCCCTAAGAAAAAGACCTGAGCAGTGACGGACTGCTTACTGCGATTGAGTTTGTGGGAAACTGTACTGTCAGGCAATTGGAAAACGTAATGAGAATTAGCAACAGATGCAAAAAAAACAAGTATATAATAAGTAAGCCATTATTAATCCCAGGTCAAATCAAGAGGAAACAAAATTATCATGAACCCCAGGGCTTGGCAGCTAATGATGCTGGGGCAGGCATAGTATGTCAGCACTGCACATCTGTTTATCCAAAACTGCAGTGCGGAAGGTGGCATGAGGAAGCTCTCTCCTCATTCCAAAACAGGACTGCAACAGACAACGTCTACTACTGATAAACTGAGGACAGTGCTTGGTTCACTTTAGAATATGGAAATTCATAAATGCCGTAAGGAGAGGATGAAAGAAGAGAAGCCAGCTGCTCCCAGGAAGGGGAGCTGTGGCCAGCGGAGAGAGAAGCACTGTTAGAAACCCTTCAGTTCTTTTAGATTTATGTTAACGTTATGCATATATTTAATTAATCTTTAAATTTTAAAAGTTACCCACCAGCGTTGGGATGTTACTGCTGCTATTGCTTTATGTTTTATTGTCACTCCAACCTTTCTCATATTATCTTTTGTAAAAACATCAAAAGAAAAAACAAGATTAACCCAATAAAAGCTAAGCCAAAAAGGAACAATAAATCCGAGTTAAAGGAGTGTACACACAGAACTCTTTGACCATGAACTGGTGATATTTATTTTAAGAACACTCTTTTTTCAAACTAAATTATTTTAAAATAAAAGGTGAGGGGGGAAGGAATATGGGTTTGGACCCAGGCAGCGAGGCTGCGCCCCGACCAGCTGCGGTGCTTGAGCAGTTCTCTCTCCCCACGCGCCACTGTCACCACCCCGAGGTGCTCGCCTGGGCCTTCCCACAGCGTGACTGCAGCTCACCCCAAGAATCACCTTAGCCCGCCAAGCCTCGCCTTACTTACCGACAAAAGTGGACCACTTACAACTGCTGGGGGGACACTCCTCGCACCCGGAGCTTAGCTTTCCACTTCTTTCTCCTCCTGCCCCCTCCCACACCCTCACCTGCCCCTTCCCACCTGGTCCCAAAGCACCACATGCAGCGGCTTTCAGCTACTGCTGGCAACACCACACACCGAGCAGCTTAAAACAACACAAACCTGTCAGTTCACAGTTCCAGAGGTCGGGGGTCCGGCACGGGTTTCCATGGGCTAAACTCAAGGGTTGGCCTCCTTTCAGGGGTCCCAGGGGAGGACCCAGTTCATTGTCTGCTCCAGCGTCCTGACAGCCCCCCGCACGCCTGGCTCACAGCCCCCTCCTCCGCCTGCAAAGCTTGAGGACACACCTCTCGGACCCTCCTGCCCTCCTGCACGTGGAAGGACCCCTGTGAAGCTGTGCCACCCGGATAATTGAGGACAATCTCCCCATCTCGAGGCCCTGAGCTCAGTCACTCTGCACATATGCTGTCACAGAAACAGCTCAGTCCGACTGGATGGGGATTTCAGTGAGGTCCACTGCCACCTTCCTACACCTGACGTCTCAGGTCACTGCCTCCTTCCTACACCTGACGTCTCAGGTCACTGCCTCCTTCCTACACCTGACGTCTCAGGTCACTGCCTCCTTCCTACCACCTGACGTCTGAGGTCCACTGCCACCTTCCTAAACCTGACATATGAAGTCCACTGCCACCTTCCTACACCT
>JAKSZT010020074.1:4747982-4767055 GCA_026826555.1 Tolypeutes matacus | reverse complement strand
ACACCCGACGTCTGAGGTCCACTGCCTCCTTCCTACACCTGATGTCTGAGGTCCACTGCCTCCTTTCTATACCTAACGTCTAAGGTCCACTGCCTCCTTCCTACCCCTGGCGCCTGAGGTCCACTGACTCCTTCTGCACCACGTGCTGTCTGAGGGCTCCTGTCCGCCCCTCCTACCACCTCTCTTACCCTGCTGGAACAGATGGTTTTTGTCTGCTTTAAGCTTCTTGTCAGTGGTGCACCTGGTATCCCCAAGGCCTCCCAACAGCAGCAACCCAACACGTATTTACTGAATCCACCAATACAAAGAGGAAGCACCACCTCCTCTGCAGGAATACTGTAAGGAGAGAAAGAGGTAAGGACACAAACTCGCCTCCAGACACAGAATACACTCAGTAATAAATACCTTCCTCAACCTTATACTTGATTTTTGTGAAATACTATGAGATTAACTTTGCTTTAAGTATGCAAATGTATAATTTAATAATAAATATCCTGGGAATTTTTCCTTAATGCACATACATTTGGCATTAAATTATTTATCAAAAACTTAAGTATTAAAAACAATGAACAGGCTGAAAACTAAACTCTAGTTTCATCAGTTCAAATTGGCTTCACACTATGGTAATGAACATACATAAAAATGTCCACAGCTAGTGTATGTGATGCCATTTTGTATGCTCATTTGTAGAACTGATATAAATTCATGTGACATTTCTATAGGATACAGCTCAAATGTATTAATCCCCCCCCCCCCATTTTAAAGTTGTTGGTGTGGTGTTTTTTTAATTAGCTCCAAGGCTAGATTATGGTCTATTGGACCCTATTAGAATCTTTTATCCATTTTTCTAAGAAATTCACGATTTATAAAAATACCGTACGGCAAAAAAATAAAATCCCTAAAATGAGGAGCTCAGGGATATGTACATACACTTTAAGACAAAGGCTAATAAATCACCTTTACTGCCATTTGTACACAATTCTCAGAAGAAAATGGTTTAATTCAAACATCTCTGCCATTAGCCAGTATAGCGCTTGGGGTAAATCCTTTCAAATCTCCATCTTTCTCCCTACTTAAAGTAAGGAGCTTGGGCTCTATCAGGAAAGACCCCTTTTCAGAATCTCCAGGGGCCTTTTCAAGCCATCCACCATCCACAGACATCACACAACCTGCTAGGAAAGTTCCTCCATCCTCACCCACATCCCAAGCTTCAAATTAGGCTTCACCAGGAATCACTGCATTCAAATGAGTTTTACTGAGGGGACCAGGAGTATGTGAGGACAGAAGGATGGGGGGACAGAAGAGTGAAGACCCCAGATCTGGCCAGTGGGACCCACCCCTCTGTGTGGGGGACTCAGTTCAGGGGTGAGTGGGGGACTCGGTGAAGGGGTGAGTGGGGGGCTCGGTGAAGGGGTGAGTGGGGGGCTCGGTGCAGAGTGCGCCTGGCGGGACCCTCCCCTCTGTGTGGGATCTAATGCAGGGGTGAGTGGGGTCTCGGTGCAGGGGTGCTCCTGGCAGCTCTGGCTGCTGCACCTCAAAGGGGAGCAGTGGAGCTGGAGAGAGTCAGCACAAGATAACGAGCACGCAGGGGAGGGAGCACTGACAGGGAAAGGAATCCTGTTAACCTGAGGACTTCATGGCAAGAAGAAAGCCAGACAGGAATTTTTAAAACCTTTTTTAATGTATAAAACCAGAAAATATAAAGATAGGTTGAAAACCTAAAAGACACAATATTTGAAGTATAAGAAGAGTAATTTTAACAGAATTTTTTTATTTTACTTCTAACAGAAGAAGTAACAGACTAGAGAATTCTTCAGTGCAGGAAATGGGGCCGGCAGACTATATAAGCTTCCCGTGAAAGATGTGAGGCTGTCCAGGTGACGGGTTTATAACAGCTCACGTTAAAAGCAACTGGGAGGGGGCGGATGTGCCTCAAACGGCAGGGCGTCCATCTCCCATATGGAGGGACCTGGGTTCGATCCCGGGACGATCCCCCTCCCCAGGGAGTGGGGAGGGCGGTCGGCTAACATCTGCTCTCTCCAGCGGCAGCACCTGACGTGCCCCAGTCAGCGCTCGAGCGGAGGCTCCGTCCAAGGCGTGTGAAGCCAGCCAGGTCTCGGGCCTGGGTCTGTCACTCTCTGTTTCTGTTTATTCATGGGGGGACCTTTATGGAAAGAGCACCTTAGGAAGCCCACAGACACGTGTAGCTAAATTTTGTTCTTCTTAAAAGGGGCCTTACCACTGATGTATTTAAATCTATTGCTTCTTGTTTGGAAGAGGAAAATAGCTGCATCGATAGTGACACGGAGAAAGCTTACAATGAAATGCTTCTTTCCGCTTTGAATGGTACTTTCACCAGGTAACTGCATCCCTTTGACATTACAAATAACGTTTCCCTGGAAAATACGTAAAGCATGCTTTGGGGGCAAAGCAGCTGACTTAATGAAGAACTAGCCACCGCTGGTATTTCCTGTGGTCTGTGGCCCCACAACGTGGAGCGGGTCACCACGGAGCCACTTACGCCGCACGGCCGCGGGATCTAAGCTGTCGTGTCTGCGCCCACCACTGAGCTCCCACCACGTGCACCCCAAAGGGAAGCCCCCCCGACGCGCCCGCGGCCAGCGCTTCCTGCTTCAAGGCCCCGGAGCCCTTCCGTGGCAGGCCTTCTCTCGGCACAGCCCCCTCCCCTGGGCGAAGCCCCCAGCAGGGCGGCCCCCTCAGCACAGCTCTGCGCCTTCGCCCGGCCCACCCCGCGGCATTCTCCCGATGCTGTCGATCCGTACTCCTGACAAGAGCCAAGGCGCGGAGAAATCTGTTGGTGCCAGGCCTGGCTTAAAACTCCCCGTGGCTTCCCGCTTTGCTTAGGATGACCCCCAGGCCCCCCGCCTTGCAGGTCCGGCCCCCTCTGGCCAGGCAAGCTCTCCTACCGCATCTCGGGCCCACAGCCCCTCTTCCAGCAATTCGCCCACAGCCTCTGGTCTTTCCTGCGAGCTTCACATTTGCCACTCACCCTGGAGTCTTCTTCACACAGTTCCTGTTTTTATTTTCGTTATTAGAAAGGCTGTGGGTTTGCGGAGCAATCGTGCGTAAAGCACGGGGTTCCCCTCCACCTCACGATTGTGAGCACTGTACACTGGTATGGAACATTTGGTACAATGCGTGCAAACAGTTTTATGATTGTACTATTAACTGGAGCCCATGGCCCAGCTTTGGGTTCGCCGCCTGTGTACTGCAGGCCCATGGACATTTCTTTAAAATCTCAGTCTGCTATCATTTCCCCTTTCACCCGTATTCAGACAGCGACATCAGTGCGCTGCCTGTGCTCACAGCGAAGTGCTGCCATCACCGTCCTCCCCAAAGCCTTTCCACGCTCCACGAGGAGCGCCGTCCACGCCAAGCCCCAGGCAGCGGCTCCCACCAGCCTCAGAGCCAGCCCAGGGGCCTCCTCACGGACGCTTTCTCAGGTCGTCCAGGCGCAATCCACGCCCTCCGACACAGCGGCTCCTTCCATGAGCTCCCGGGGCAGCCACAGGCCTAGCTCACGGCCGACTCCAGTGCTGAGCACGGAGCTTTGCGAAGAGGAAGCTAAGTAAACACTTGTTTAACTAATCCACTGATGACTCAAAAAGGGACCGATGAAACAGAAGCAAAGACAAGGGACCTAGCTCTTTAATTTGCCTGATGCTGCGACAGGTGCACCAGGAGGAGGGGTGGGTGTTGGAGCAAGAGATGCACAAAGTGAGGACATCAGCATCCTCAGGGCGCCACGCAGCCAGCGCTGGCAAATTAACAGCAGCAGCGACGAGGACACCTGAAGCACTAAAACAGTGACGACACGGAAGAACGGAACGTCTACCTCGTCATGCTGCCAATCTCCTTCTCACCTCAGATGGAAGAGCTGAAAGGGAAATGCAGCAGTGAGCGTAAGGAAACAGGCCGAAAAACAAAGGTGACTCTCAGGGAAGGACGGAAGCCTCCAAGAGGCTACACGCAGTTCTCTGAGCCAAGCCTCTGAGCCTCATCCTGGCAGAGCACAGGCCAGGGGCTAGGGCACCTGCCCTCACCTGGCACAGGGGTTTAGGACCCACAATGGCCACAGCACAATTGCTGCTGAAAAATTAGTAAGACGCATAAAAGAAGTGCCAAAATACACAACAAAAATTATTGGGAAAGTAATCAAAGGTCAATTCAAATACCTGGAACTTAACCTGTTTTCGAATGCCATGTGTAGCGGGCACGGTATTTATACAATCCTTGTGACTAGACACTATCGCTCACACCTGGCCATCATCAGAAGCTAAGACCGTTCCTGACAGCCACAGACTCCTTTCAACAGAAGAAAGAAAGTCCCCACACTGGATGAATCTGTGTTTGTTGTCCTCACACGGAAAAGCCGTTTCCTTCTCAATTCCTACCCCTCTTCTCAAGGTGTCAGACTACCACTCAGGCAGAAAACACGGAAACGCCAGCCTAAATCTGGCCACCGTGATGATTTTAAGAACCAAGAAAATCTCATTTCCAGAGAAGCCCCGCCTGGTAATAAATATTTAGACTATCCAGGGAGACAGAAGATCAACAATTTGACCATTAATTTAAGCAGCGATCTCTTCTCAGCCTTTTGGCTAAGATCAAGTGTAATTTAAGCAGCGATGGTTCAAAACGGCCACAGACAAACACCTGGCGACGACTCGGCCCTGGGCTAATTTAACCCTAGGCAATGGGTTTCTCGGGAAGATCCAGGACCTCACGGCAGGCCAGGGCCTCTGGGCACCCAGAGCTTCCATGGACACCCTCCAATCCTCACACCAACCCTACAAATCAGATGTGTTCTCTGCCTGAGAGCCAAGGACATCGGGACTCCGTGAAGGGAGATGAAATAACCTGCTCAAGCGTCACAGGGATGGGACCTGGATGAGGTGGGCTTTAACCAGGGGATGCAGGTTCCACTGCAGACAGAGGGCGGCGCGGGGCGCAGGGCGCACAGACTGCATAAAGCATTGACAACCCACACCCCAAAGCTACTGTATTTCAACCTTCACCATCTCAATTTGCACTAAAAAGAATGAACTGGTATTAAGACAGGGAAAGAAAAAACAATGTAGGGAAAATGAGTAGTGGCCAGGATAGAAGCGCCTGAAACAGGCATGTGCTTACGGAATCCAAAATACGGGGAAGCAACTGTGTTTCAGAATTAGAATTTTTTTGTATGTGAATACCGCCAACAAAACTATACTACAGAATACCCCCAACCCAAGCAGGTTCCGGGCAGCAATCAAAATCATTAAAATTCCTGAGGCTAGTATTTGGAGGCAATTCACACTAAGCAGGATAAAAGAAGACCATAGTAGGTAGGTAGGTAGGTAGGATGGATGGATGGATGATAGATAGACAAGATGATAGATGATAGATAGACAGGTAGATAGGATGATAGACAAGATGAGAGAGAGAGAGAGAGAGAGAGAAGCTCGACGCCCTCAGCTCAAAGCTCTCGGCCGTGAGAGCTCTTTGCATTTTGGCATTTAGATAAGGCACTGTGGACCCGTAAGTGGAAAGGGCCAAACTGCTTTAGCCACTTGCAATTCACAGAAAACATTTCCTATGAAAGCTGAGGCTGGACTTTATGCCACACTCGCAGCATTGCACAGGCAAGCTTAGTAACCCCTCGCCCTGCAGAACTGCTAACTGACAGTGATGTATGTACAGATAACGGCTGGGAGATAAGGGGAGGGTCAAAAGCCCGTGTCGTTCTGCCCACGCCCAGCTCTTACAGGACTCAGAGACACCCCAGATCGTTAATCAGACTTGGTGCCTAAACTCAGCACACACAGGAACCGGTGAGTGGAGTCGCAGACAGATCCAAGAGGGGCTGCACAGAGCAGTGTCGCACACCTGAAGCTACGTTTTAAAGGAGGCTAGGACCCCAGGCCGCCGGCAGGAGCTGTGCGAACTCACGCGATGGCCCCCTCTGAATTCCAGTCCACTCGTGGACACGATGTTGATGGAGATACGAGTCCCAAATGGTCTCTGTGAGGCTTGAATGGGAGAGACCATGTCAAGTGCTTGACACAGAGAAGTCCAGAGAAAACAATGGCCTCGGCGGAGTTCCGGGACGCCGGGCGTGTCACTTAGCTTCCCTGCGCGCGTGTGGCTGAACCGCGCCTTCTCAGCAGAGCTGGGAAGAGGGTCTGCGGTGGTGAAAACATCCCCGTTTTAGGCATGGAGCCTCACGGAACATGGAGCAAGGACACCGCCTTGGAGTGTAAACCAGGCATTAAGGCTTCAAGAGCGGTTTCTATAGGCTCCTTAGAGCTTCTGTGAAGAAAAGCCTGAGGAACACAGGCCTGTGCATCTGATGGACCGAGGTCTCTTACACTCTTAGAGCTCCTGGACTCTGCCGCTGCAGCAGTAACCCCAGGAATTCAGGAAAAGTTAAACACAGGTATGCATACATGGTTTAAGAAAGCAAAGAATAAGCTGTATATTCCAGAAAATCCCCATTTAGGATGGTGAAAAACTGTAAATATCGTATTTAAAAGAGAAAATCCTCACAACACATCGATACCCCAGCTTCCACTCACTCAGGGAACCTGTCGGCAGCAGTTTTGTGACATTTTCCCTGCCTTATAGACAACAATTTATCTAGCTGTCCCAGGAAATCATGGCTAAATATCAATATAATTACTTATTTCCCAAAAAATGCAGAGAGAAAAAATAAGAAGAATGACTGCCGGTAACCACAATAAAATTAGAATACTGTTGCTGTCTGAACTATGATAAATGAAAAATCACCTTGGAATATAATTCATTTTTAATTGCCTTTCCCATCCAATCTAACTACTGTTGTAGGCTGTCTTAAAATATTTACACAGTAAAAGCAAAAAAGAATTGCAGGTATTAAATAAGGGAGACCACAGGTTCCCAAGCAATCGGATTTTCCTAGAATTGTTTACCAAAAAAAAAAGGTCATAACTCTTATACGTGGAATTTCTGGGAACGCACAGGTAAAGTGCTTAAGGAATCCCTCTTGGTGTACAGCTTTTTAATTCACTCTCTTCCCTGCCTTGGTTACAACAAAAGGAAGCAGCTGTGCCAGAATGATGGCAAGATCCATGTTGCCGGCACTTCTCTTCATCCCGGGAAGTTGCTCCTGGTGCCCCAGTCTTATCTCCAGCAGCACCTGGTGTGGTCAGTGGAATTATGACACCCAGAAAAAGACCAGTTCTTCATCTCAGTCCACGGCTGTGGGTGGGAGCCCAGCGTCAACAGGACCTTCGGAAGATGGTATTTTAGTTAAGGTGCGGCCCCATGAGCGAGGCTTTAGGAAAGCCACAGGAAGGGGCAGAAGCTGGAAGTCAGTGGAACCTGGAAGAGACAGGAGAAGACGCCGCCATGTGCACTGTCAAGTGACGGAGGAGCAAGGGGCGAGCATCCCCAGCAGCCAGCCCCAGAACACCACTGTCTTCGGGAGAAAGCATCGCCTCGCTGACACCTCAAAACCATGAGCCGGTAAATTCCTGTCGGTTAAGCCAACCCATTGTGTATTTATTTGAGCAGCTGGGAAACTAACACAGCCAGGCATATCTAGTAACACATTCACACTCATATACTGTCCTCATAATTCTCTTTGATTTTTCCAAGAATCTGTTTTAGAGATTCTAACCAAAAACAGCATTCTAAAAATGTACGAAACGCCTCCTTGTCAACCCATTATTAAATGCTTGGCCATACTTTATTACCAGTAACATATATCATAAAGTGTTCTAATATTATTCATTTAATTCACTGCAAAATAACTGTGTTTTGAAATCAAATTAGCTTTCAGGCAGCTGCATTTGAATATATGAAGATGTGTTTGAAACCATAATTTCACTTAGACACAAGCATTCCCAGAGCTATGCATGAAGTAAACACTTTCTTCCTGATGAGGAATATAAATAAGCAATCTTAAAGAGATGCTAACCCCTGTTTACAGTTCCTCAAATCCTACATGTTCAACTGACAGGGAAATTACTCATAGAAATACATATGCTAGTTTAGACAGTTCTGCAAATACTGACTAGACAGAGAAAGGAAAAGGAAAACTGATAAGCTAGTGGAGCCCTAAATATATGCAGCATATCCCAGGGGTCTGCTACTGGGTCTGTTTACCTGGTTTTCAGCCAAGGTGCTCCCAGACGCACGGCGAGTTATTATAAGTAACTCCAGGGACAAACAATATCCCCTTCTGCAGCTGGAAGCCCCAACGTTCCTTACCATCAGAGGACAGAAGGAGGCACGAGGAAATCAGAACACAGAAACTGGATTTAGGCTTATCAAGGAAAGACCCCACTGTAGAAATTCCATTCAAACTGACCAACAGCTACACGTTCTGGACTAACCAGGGTAACACTACAGCACACCACAGAACAAAAGGAACAAAGATAAATTGGGAAACATGCCTCTGGTAGCCAAAAGCCAAAGACTGAGTCTCAACTCCACAGTCTGCACTGACACCAGGGCCTGGACTTGCCTTTGCTTGAGGTTGGCCCACGACGCCGTCAAGTGCTCCGTGGTCTCCTTCACGTTCCTCGTGTCGTCGCTGCTGTATGCTTCCAGCAGCTTCTGCAGGACGGTGTTGAACGCCAGCACAGCACCATCAGCAGGACCCAGTTCTTGAAGCAGTACCTGCGTGGCAAGTTCAGGTGTATGGTTAGACTTGGTCCCTCAGTGACTGATATCACCAAAACTCTGGGACTTCCAAGGAGGTGCAACAAGCTTTAGACGCAAAGATAAAGAGGAAGAAACCAAGCATGGGGTAAACTCTTACAAATACCCTTAATCCCAATAATTCTAGAAATGAAAAGGAACGTGGCTAAGAAAGTGATCAGTACACAGCAGATGACATTAAAAGATAACCATCGTCACCACTGTTACTCAACACTGCACTGCAAGTTCTTGCCAGGGCATTTAGGCAAAGAAGAGAAACAAAAGGCATCTAAATTGGAAAGGAAGAAGTAAAACTTTCCCTATTTGCAGATGACATGATCCTATATACAGAAAATCCTGAAAATCTACAACAAAGCTCCTAGAGCTAATAAATGAATTCAGCAATGCGGCAGGGTACAAGATCAACAAACTAGAAGTAGTAGTTTTTATATACACAAGCAATGAAAGATCAGAAGAAGAAATCAAGAAAAAAAATCCATTCACAATGTCAACTAAAAGAATCAAATATCTAGGAATAAATCTAACTAAGGATGTAAAGGACTTGTACACAGAACACTATAAAACACTGCTAAAAGAAATCAAAGAAGACCTAAATAAATGAAAGCACATTCCATGTTCATGGATTGGAAGCGTAAATACCATCAGATGCCAATCCTACCAAAAGCAATTTATAGATTCACAGAATCCCAATCAAAATTCCAATAACCTTCTTTCAGAAATGGAAAAGCCAATCATCAAATTTATGTGGAAGGGTAAGGGGCCCCGAATAGCTAAAGCCACCTTGAAAAAGAAGAATGAAGTTGGAGGACTCACACTTCCCCATCTTAACACTTATTACAGAGTCACAGTAATCAAAAGATTATGGTGGTGGGGGTGGATGTGGCTCAAATGGCTGGGCGTCCGGCTGCCATATGGAGGGACCTGGGTTCGATCCCCGGGACCTCCCGGTAAAATAATATATATATATATAGAAGGCGCATGGGCTGCCAGGCTCTGTGTGCCGGTGAGCCGCCAGGCCCCGGGAGCCAGGCAGCAAGATGATGATGTAACAGGAGAGAGACGCAAGGGAGAGACAAGACGAGATGCTCCGAAAGCCAGGAACCGAGGTGGCGCAGGTGGCAGAACACCTCTCTCCTACATCGGAGGTCTCCAGGATTGAAGACTGGAGGAGGAGGATGAGAAGAGATGGCAGGAAACAGACAGAGAATTGCCCAGCGAATGGACACAAAACAGCAAATGGGGAAGGGGGGGGTTAAAATGGATAAAGTAAATAAAGAAATCTTTAAAAAAAAAAAAAAAAAAGATCATGGTGGTGGCAAAAGGACAGATTATAGGCCAAAGGAATTGAACTGAAAACTCTGAAATCAAATCTCACATTTATGGCCAACTGATTTTTTTTCCTATGGCATGTAACAACTTATTAAGCACTTTTACATGGACTTTTTTGATGAATTTTTATTTTTATTATATTTTTCAAATGTTATTGAAGTATATCATGCATACATGAACATTCCTAAACAATAAGTGTATAGTAAAAGTTGTGAACTTACAAAACAAATATGCATAGCACAGGACTCCCATACATCACCCCACCACCAACACCTTGCACTGTGGAGGGACATTTGTTATAGATGATGACAGAGCATCGTCAAAACACTTCCGCTACAGTTCACACCTTCCATGCGGTGTACTCTTCTCCAAACCCACCCTATATTAACACCCTGCATTAGTACTGCACATCACATATTTGTCATAGTTCATGAGAGAATTTGTTCTGTTAATCACAGTCCATCTTCTACCACTTAACACAGTCCCATGCCTTGTATAATCCATTCAAAGTGCACACTCAGTGGCTCTCATCACAGAGTTGAACTGTCATCACCTCAGTCAATTTTAGAACGTTTTTATTACTCCAAAAGGAAAAGTCCCATACCCCTTTATAACTCACTATTCTTAACCCTTAGAAGTGATATAGAATCTTCTTTGTATGGCCAACTGATTTTTGACAATAGGCAAAGACCACTCAATTGAGAAAGAATAGTCCCTTCAACAAATAATGCTGGGAAAACTGGCTCTCCATTTGGAAAAAAAAAGGACCCCTAACTCACACGTTATACAAAAATCAACTTGAAATGGATCAAAAGACCTCCATATAAAAACCATAATTATAAAACCCGTAGAATATAGAGAAGCATCTTTAGGCAGTGGTTTCTTAGACTTTACACCCACAGCACAAGCAAGAAAAGAAGAAACAGATATATGTGACCTCATCAAAATTAAAAATTTTGCACTTCAAAGGACTTTCTCATGAAAGTAAAATGACAACCTACACAATAGGAGAAAATATTTGGAAACCACATATCCAATAAAGGTTTAATATCCAGAATATACAAAGAAATCCTTCAACATAACAGCAAAAAGATACACAACCCAATTATAAAATGGGCAAAAGACTTGAATAGATATCTCTCCAAAGAAGATATACAAATGGCCAGAAAGCAAATGAAAAAATGGTCAACATCATTAGCCATGAGGGAGATACAAATCAAAACCACAATGAGCTACCATTTCACACCCATTTAAATGGCTGCTATTCAAAAAGGAAAAATTACAAGTGTTGGAGAGGATGCAGAGAAGTATGAACACTCATTCATTGCTGGTGGCAAAGTAAACTGGTGCAGGCACTGTGGAGGACAGTTTGGGAATTCTTTAGAAAGCTAAGAATGGAACAGCCATATGACCCAGCAATCTCAATGCTAGGAATATACTCAAAAGAACTGAAAGCAGGGACTCGAACAGATACTTTCACACTGATGTTCATAGCAACATTATTCACAATTGCCAAAAGATGAAGCAACCCAAGCATCCATCAACTGACAAATGGATAAACAAAACGCGGTCTATACATACAATGGAATATTATTCAACTGTAAAAAAGAATGAAGTCCTGGAACGGGGATTAACCTTTAACACATCATGTTGGGTAAAATAACTCGGACACAAAAGGACAAAAGTTGTATGATCTCACTGATTTGAAATAATTAGAATAAGCAAACTCAGAGTCAGATTCTAGAATGTGAATTAACAGGGGACAAGATGAGGAAAGGGAATGGGAAGTTAAGGCTTAAAATGTACAGGATTCCTGTTTGGAATGATGGAAACGTTCTGGTAATGGATGGTGGGGATGGTAGCTCAACATTGTAAATACAATTCACAGCACTGAAGTATTATCTGAGTGTGGTTAAAGGGGGGAAATATTAGGTTGTATATATAGTAACAGAATTATTTCTTAAATCCATGGAACTACACAAACAGTGAACGCTAAGTTCCATGTATTATATTTAATAGCCCAATTATAAAAACGTGCTATCATCAATTGTAACACATTCAACACCAATGCAAGGTGTTAATAATAGGGTGGTATATAGGAATCCTGTATTTTATGCACGCTCATTCTGTAAACCCACAACCTCTCTAATAAAGAAAATAAATAAATAAAAACAAACAAATAAATAGGTACACTATTCTCCTCTCTCCTCCTTCCTTGTCATTTTCGTTCACCTCTGCACCTTACGGGAACACGTGGCCATACAGGAATGCCCTTGCTGCCGAGGCCTTCGGCAAGCCCGGGACACAGGAAGGCTGGCTCGGGAGGCTGTGGTGCTTACAAGGGCAGCACCTGGACATTCAAGCAGGGAGGAGGCCACTGAGGAGCGTACACGATGCTTCCCTGACACCCGTTTTCAACCGAGAGCCGCTGAATCAAGATACCCACAGGAAATCTCAACCATAAGTGAATATTCCTACAATGCTTCTTTGTAGCGATTGGCAGAAAAATCTTCCTCAAGCTCCAGAAGGAAAGAGCTATACTGCTGGCTAGAAAAGACCCCTCTGAGCACGGCAGTTTAAGCTTTGATGCACTTCTCCTTGCACGTCTCCAGCCAGTCTCCAGGGCCTTCGCTGACTACTGCTTTGGAGCCATTTGGTGAAAAGACCAGCAGGTGCCATCGACAGAGGCTGACCCAGCAAATCAGTGCACCTGGCTACCTGCTTTGTGAATGGCAGTCACGAAAAGTTTACATTTAAAAGAGAAGTAGCATGCTTTTGTGCACAAGATTTTGGGTTTATTTTTTATTTTTAGTATTTTTGAATATATTCTTCACAAACGGTCCCTTTCAACTTAGGTTATCTGAAAGGTCCCTAACTGCTTGCCAGAACATGGCCTAACAACCAGAACCTCCAATTCAAGAATATTTCCCATGAGTGTAGAGAGAATTTAGAATAGCACGTTAAAACACCACAACCGTTCAACATTGTCAACTCTACACTTAAACTGATGGCAAGAAAAGGTACCTGCTAATATCATACTGAATGAAATGGTTTGGCAATAAAAGTATTAAAAACAACTAAACCTATTTATTACCCAATTCGTTCACAACAGTAGCCGCAAACGAAAGTCTCGGTAAGTTTTATAAGTAAAGACAAGCCTCCAGGCAGGGAGGCAGGGAGCAAAAGGAAGTGCTGATGTTGTTCTTTCCTGACCCTGGACCACGGGTGTGTTCAGTCTGCAGAAACCCACCAAGCGGGACTTCTAGGACACAGGCACATCTCAGTCTGTCTACCTCAACTTTCTTTTTCTCAAAAAGACCTTCCCGGTCAAATTCCTCTTAGAGCTTTAAATATGTTGTGGCAGTGTGAGATGATTTTATGAATCCAAAAAGGAGAAAGATTATGTTTTTAAAGTAATCTATTCCCGTGGGTGTGGCTCCCTTTGACTGCATTAAATCCAGCTGGGAGGACTTTGATTAGATTACTTGGTAAGCTCACTTGTGGGCTTTTGATTGGACTAGTCGGCGGGACGTGACTCCGCCCTCTTGCTGGGTCTGATGAAAACAGAGACAGAGTGAGACACAGACACGGGAAAAGGGTCCTGCCATGAGAGAGAGGAGTAGCGATCGCTTAAGCACGAAGCCCCCAAGAGGCTGGGCCGGCGGAGCAGCTCAAGAGGAGACGGAGAGCCAGAGGGGAAGGCTGAGACTCGCAGAGATCTCAGCCGTCTTGCTTTGCCACATGCCTGGACACCAGGATCAGCAGTATCTGATTTGGGGGAGAAAGCACCACTTGCAGTGCCTCAATTTGGACTTTTCATGGCCTTGAAACTGTTAGCTTTTACCCCAAATAAATCCCCTTTATAAAAGCCAACCCATTTCTGGCACTTTCCATTGGCAGCCCTTTGACAAATTAAAACACACATCTTCTAAGAACTTGGAAGAAATCATGCCAGGGTGTTAAAAAAGATAGATAACAATACGGGGAAAAAAGCGTGCCTTCAGCAGTATGGCTGCCCGGCAGCGTGTCCTGAGCCTTACTTGGTTACTGGCGATCTGCTTGGTGAGCGGGTCCCTGCGGGCTTGCTGGAGCATGTAGAGCCGCGCTTCGTACTTCCTCAGCAGCTCCTCAGTCTCCTCCTTGTGATCGCCCCAGCGGAGACTGTCCAGAATCATGTCCTCCAGCTGCTGCCGCCTCAGCTCCACGCCGTGCTCCGTGCTGTCCCACTGGTTCTTGACCTTTTCCACTGCGAGACGCATCATGAAAAGCAACCAAAGGGAACCATCAGGAGAGGAGAGAGACACCTGGCCCCAAACTCACCCTAAATAAGTCTACAAACAGAAAAGAGAAAGGAGGACGGTTGACACACACATTTTAAAGGATGTTTACTACGTCTGCCATACTCTACAAATGATATATTCCTAAAAGCTTTCTTGAGAGAAAAATCTTGAGTTAAACTCTATTTTAAATGCACTAAAATTTCTCACAATAAACATTTCTGCCATTGTAAACTGACAAAGCAAAAAACAATTCTAAAGAAAATAAATCTTAATTTTGTATTTATAAAACCTGATTTGATGAAGGTGGAGTTTGAGTGCTTCATTATAGAACTTCCAGACACAGAGTCACCTTGCACACCCACGTCCACAGCAGTGTTATTCACAAGTGCTAAAGATGGAAACAGCCTAAGTGTCCATCAAACAATGAATGGATAAACAAGATGCGGTATATTCATATGATGGAATGTAACTCAGCTGGAAGAAATCAGCTGGGGAAGCACATGACAACATGGAGGACCTTGAGGATATTATGTTGAGTGAAATAAGCCAGACACAGAAGGACGAATATTGTGTGGTCTCACTGACATGAGCTAGAGTAGACTTACGGCGTTGGACTATGAAGTGTAGGTTGGTGGGCGATGGAATGTGGGAGAAGGGGGAGAAGGTGCTGGATGCATGTAGAATGTTTAATAAGGTCAAATGTAAATCTGTGGTGGTGGCTGGACTTGATGGTAACACATTATAATGAATGTAACAAACACTTTTGATTTACGGACTTGAGTGTGGCTGAACGAGTAGTCTAGGGAGATCAATGTTAGTTGGAGGACGCTGGAGGGTAATAGAGGGAGTGTATCACAATGATTCTGGAGGGAGATGAAGACTGTGGTCAATAATACAAATACAGGCATGTTCTTCTACAGGGTGTTAAAAATGTGGTGATTCATGGGGAAAATAGAACTAATGTAATTTATGGACAACATTGTAATTTTTTTCAGTGAAAGCAAATTTGGTACTATATTAATTCTAAAGGTAAAAAAAAAAAAAAAAAAAAAGAATATGGGGTTTGGTTTTGTTAACAACAGAGAGAAGGAAGGAAGGGGAGTTCTGATGGATGACTTCAGAGGCGTTTCACGCCCGTGAACTGAAGGGTGTGAACCTCCGCTGTGAATCCTGAGGAACCCACTGATAAGAAGAGGGTGAAGTTAAAACCAAGCTGCCAGAAGACGCTTTGGACAGCAGAGCCGAGTGGCAGTGCCGCAGTACCAGGCCCGGGAGGAACGCAGCCCAAGAGGACTCCTGGCTGAGTGGGAAGGACACTGGGAAGCTTCTTGCGGTAAGACAGGGTGACATCAAACCATAAAAGCAATCAATTTAAGCTGCTCAGAAAACCACAAGTTACAGCTACATGTGGTAACTGTAAAAAACAGTAACGATCAGTTTTAGCTGTGTGGTTTAATTGTCTATATAAATTTCTTAAGGAAAGAAGATAAATCTATTTGTAATAATCTACTTGTCAGTTAAAAAAATGTATAAAGTACTTATGACCATCTTCTTTCAGGTGCTTAATAGAATCCTTTAATATTGAACAAATAAAACTAGAGACATTAAGCAACAGCAAATTTCAAAGGTTTTACATTTTTAAAAAACTGAGAAAATTACTCTAAGCTCTGTAAGTGCTAAAACAGGTGACCTTTTCGTGGACGGACAGTCGGCTGGGAATGGATTTGCACATCATGAGTAGTAGTTGAGACGACGCAGCCTCTACGCAAAATGAGGGGCAAACAGAAAGAGAGCAGAACTGGGAAGGGAAGGTTTTCAGGAGAAGGAAAGGCTTAGAAGACATCTTCAAAGAAGTGCTGGGCAAACGGAGAGAGGGGCCGCGGGAAAGACAAAGCTACGTGGGACAACAGCGAGAGGGAGCCGGCGTGGCAAAGCGCCTGTGCCACCGAGCCAGGAAAGCGTCCAGGACACGCAGGGATGGCTCCAGGGTCTTTCAATTACAGGAAAATGGCTCACTTGGCAAAAGTAAACCAGTGCATCCAGATGCTGGAAGTTCTTTGCTAATTCATCAGAAATAACCTTGCTGCCACCACAGTGATTTTGAAATCAAAACTCTGTACACAGGAGGAACCGCGGGCTTTCACCCCTCCAGGCTCAATCTTCCCACTTAATTCTGCCACACACACTGGTGCTGGGCGCCAGGGGCAGCCCTGGGGACAGAAGGTGACAGTGTAGGATCTGCAGAGGGAGAGAAGATTCATGCAGCCAAGAGATCCACAAAGGACGTCATTGAAAGAGGCCACAGCAGGAACTAAAGAGAAAATTCCAGTCACCAGGGACCAGGTGAGGGGGAGAGATGGAACAAAGGGGCCGACATTTTAGCTGCCCAGGAGAATCTCACCTGGGGAGAAAAGACAGAGAAAAGCAGGACTGAAGCAAGGAGGCCAGGGAATGTCAGGGCGCAGAGAGCCTGGAACAGGACAGGCCGGGCAGAGGAGGTCCAAGAGGGGCGGCCAGAGGTGGGCAGACCAGGCCAGCCCCAAGGCCGTTCTCGAGAGTCCCGTTAGCTCTGGACCAGTGCAGACCAGCAGGGGCTTCTGGGCTGGAGGGCAGCCTCCAGGAAGGGGCCTGCAGGCACTGCTGTATCGTGTGCTTGCTTTCTGTTCTGTTTTGTCTGTAACTAAAGCGAGTGCCAGGCACAAGGCCACGTAGCACTTGCTCAACACACATTTGTGCAGTGATTGAGCAAACTTGGAGAAGGTGCATTAAAGGACACAGTGAGATGTGGTCTCAGAGGTGCAGCAGATACTGCATTCTCGAGGGCTTTCTGGCCTTTGCTCCTTTGGGTCCTGTAAACGAAATCCTAATTTACAAGACTAAAACCCAAAGTATAAGCAACTGTTAAAAGTAGTAACTTTAGGAATTCACAAGGGAATTGTGACAATGTTCACAAATATAAAAAATAAGAGGAAGCCGCATTTCTTAATGAAGAATGAGCATCAAGGAACTGATACTAATTTTTAACTGATGATATGTAATTTTTCCGACACTTACGTTTTTCTGTGATCGCCGTTCGCACATCTGAACTGGAAGCCTTATTTTTCAAGTTCTGTGCCAACGTGAAGACGTAATCCAGCTGGGGATGGCGCTGCTCCAGGTCAGCCTTTGTGATCTGTGGGAGAGAACAGGTGGGCTCAGGCCCCAGGCCCCAGGCCCCAGGACGAGGCGTGGGCGTGCCGCTGCTGTCCTCCACCAGCCCTGAGTCAGGGGTGCTGAGTTCGAATCTCTACGCCCCTGCCTCACCAGGGGCTCAGGGTAACGCCCCTCTGTGTTTGGGTTCTCCCGAAAAGAAAGAACTTAATACTTACAGCTCAGTTGTATCAAGTCTGATAAAATATATAAAGAAAACACTGGAAACTAAAACCTGCTCTGGAAACATTAGCAGTTGCTGCTGCCCCATACATCTGCTCTACATCCGTGAAGAACTCAAACGCCGCCTCTCAGGACAGGTGGAAGGCATGGACAAGTGCTAATGGGAAAGTTATAACTAATCCCAGACATGAAAATCCGCTGCCCTCGGTGTTTCATGTCTCCTGGGACTGATAAACACGAGAGGAAAGTTAACTACCTCGAAGATGATGGGTTTTAAGAACAGAACTAATAAAAAGCCATTAAGACTGGAAAACACAATTTACACCAAGGAAGACCCTCCCTTCCTCTTTGAATCCACCGACTCGGTAGCCTCAGGCACTCCTCAAGTGTTGAGGCCGAGGGATCACTGGCGACTTCTGAGGCCGAGCCTCAGTGCCGCCCCAGGAACACTGGTCACTGGTCCCACACGCAGGGCCCCTGGGCACGGCCATCCCAGCGCAATCACTCGGCCTCAACCCTACCCGCTCCTCCCTGCCCTCCCTGCCCCTCCGTGCCCCAGAAGGGGCTCCAGCTCCGTGCGCCCTCACCCCCGTTGCCCTGCGCAGAGGCTCATCCTCTCGCTGCAGCCCGCGGCTGTGTCACCGCCCCCAGCTTCCTGTTTGAAGGAGGGGGCCGCCTGCGGGCAGCCAGCAGCCCCAGGGCCTCTGCATACCCGAGCCCCATCCCCGCAGCCCCCCAGCCCTGCTCTGCCACCAGCCTCTGCTGAGGACCCAAGGCGCCACCTCCCCATGCCGCCACCGTGCCGCCGCCTCTGCCTTCTCGCTGGGGAAGGAGGCCCCCCACTCAGGCCCCAGCCACGCTGCTTTCGTCCTCCTCTGCCTCGCCTGGCTACCTGTCCACGTACCTGCACTTGCCCCAGCTTTGCTTATCTGTTCTCCGGGTATGAGCAGTGGTTAAAGTGAGTGAGCTAATGTCTGTGAAACACAAAAGCGCCTGTCGACACAGGGCGCTGAATACGACGGGGGCAGTCGTCACCGTCACCCTCCTGGGCACCCCCAATTTCCGTCCCGCACATTCTTCACAGCACCCCTACTTGGCACATGGTCAGAATCCAGCACACACTAAGCTCACACTAGAACTTCACAAGCAGGTGCTGGGCGCTGGCAGGACAGACATACAAGGGCAGTGAGGAGAGCGTCGTAAAGCCAGTAAACAGGTAAGCACGATGGGAAGTCACACTGGAGGGGAGCTCAGGGAGCCAGCCTACGTCACCCTCGGCTCAGAGGCCCCAGCTCACACGTCCATTACACGCTGTCACCCGGGTCAGAGGCACCCCCGGCTCACACGCACACTACGTGCCGTCACACTCAGGTTAGAGGCACCCCC